>VXAV01009322.1:1090164-1104126 GCA_013399715.1 Alectura lathami | reverse complement strand
AAAAAAAAAAAAAAAGAGAAAGAAAAGAAAAAAAAACAGCAAAAGACAGCTGCTGCTACTACACCGCTTCATTACAGACCCAGCGGAGTAAAAGCTGTGGATCCATTTTGCCTTTTTCTTCCCTGATGATATCACTAAAGCATTAATGGAATCCTAACACTCCATTGGTACAGTATGAATTTATCTACAGCACATTCTTTATTGGTTAGAGTGGAGATATGCTATTTTTGTGTATGAGGAAATGGGGAAAATGAGGTTTCTTGCATCTTTTGAAGAAAATACATTCCTTATTAACTGAAAACAGAAAAAAGTTTAGTACAAAAAACCAATATTTATATTCAGGTTTGTTTATGATAATGAGTGAGAAATAAATTTGAAACTTAGCTACTATAACAACTTTTTTTGGCTTTGCCTTAATTGTCTATGCACTTTTATTAAAGCTGGCAGTACACAACATACTACCGTTGTTATGGCTGACAGTTCCTGTTAAATCATATCTAAAAGAAAAAGTAGCCATATTTTAAGAGAGATCTACTTTTCAAACTAATTATTGTATAGAAACTTATGATGTAATTATCCTTTACTTACAAGACTGCAAACACTTTATTGATTATTATTATTATCAGTCTTCCAGTTAAATTTTATCAACATATAGCAATACATATTGAGTAGAGAGTAGCATAGCTTCCTATAAAATTTTAAGTATAATTTTTAGCACATGGCAATACACTTTAGGAAACAACAATAAAAAAATAACCCAAGGAATCATTATGATCATGTACTGTTGTTGAGAAGTCCATGTAAAAGGGAATTTATAGGCATCAGACAGCATCTGAGTAGAATTTTCCACCCACCATTTTATTCTGAACTTGGGAACCACGTTCTCAATTACAGTTTGCTAAATCCCTCCACTCATCAGTACCATTTTGTTTTCAAGCACAGGGAATGATAATAGCATCCCTTTACACCTCCAAGAAACAGTATGAACTTCAAGCACTATATAAGATTTTGCCCTAATGTTGTGCTAGGAGCAGAGGAGAAAATGAGAAACAGGAGCCAGACACAGTCAGTCTTTTGCATCTAGCTGAGAGCAAAACTATCTGATGCAAAAGGGATGGCGGATGAGGCTTGCAGTAGATCTTACCAAGAGAGGGAAGGAGCAAAGTGACGAGGCTTGTACAATAATTATGATTATGCCTTCTAGATGGTCCTCTGCAGCATTATCAAGATAAGAGGCTCATATAAACTCTTCTGGGCTTAGGAAAAGAAGCATAAGAATGAAGGCTGTTAGAACAACTCCAGAGATTCTGGTCTCTTGTAGAAAAAAGACAAAGGGTTTTTACAACTATCCCTCCCAGTCAAAGTTGCCATCTTACAGATCTTCAAAGCTTTAGCTGAGGTAGCAATCTAGCCTCCCAAGGTTCTAGAATATGCCAAAATAAATGGCTGTTTTGCTACTTAGCTATGCTTGAAAATGGCTCTTCTCTTAGACCTGCAGCTCAGGGGAGCATTGGTTACTGCAAGGGACAAGAGCTTAAATATCCTTCATTGTTTTAGGAATTTCAGATTTCCAGTATACAGGAGACAGTGACAGTAAACATCTTATTTGCTATCATACAGACAGCATCAGCTTTCTGGGTCCTAAGTAAATTACAGCGAAACCTATCTATGTTGTTGCCCAAGGAAACAGAAAGAATCAGTGTCAAAGCAGAGCTCAAAATACACAGAAACAAGCCAGTACATTTAAAAGATCACTTCAGAAGGCTGAGTCTAGTGAATGAGATCCTTCACACCCATGAATAATGCCTCAAATGTCATTGCAATGAATTGTGACATCTACAGGTTCAGAAAGTCACAAGAGGTTGATTTATTTATCCACAGGGTTTTCTATACAAGGAGATTTACTGTGAGGCTGTGCTGTAACTGCTCTGTACAAACTGACCTGTCCAAACAAACAGCTGTGTTTATTTAGTAAAAATCATATAATGAGAGGACATGAAGAAGAATGACGGAGAAGAAGGATGCTCACTTATGTATAAGCACAGCTACATGACCAGGTAACCTACTCTTCTCTGCACTGCTGCCTACCTAAGGCATCTCTGGGATTGCTGGCATATCAAAAGACAACTTATTTTCTCCTCAACTAGAACTGATTGCTTTCCACATTTGGGAATCAACTTCTCCAAATCCTCGTGATCTTCCTTGCCATTCCTCAAAGTAGATGATATTGTTCTCAGACTCAACAGAGCATTGAATTAGTTGTAAGATCAGCAATTGATTCTCTCTGATTGCATTTTCAGATCACTATTGGTGACTGTGAGAGAGAGTGAACAGTGACTTCAAGAGCAACAGTTTTCTGGAACAGCCTCTCCCTGCACAGCTATTTCTGGGCCCACAAAACAAGAACCAGCCAGCACTGAAGAATGGTGCTGCAGAGATAATAATACGCCCAGGAACATCTGCAGAACTTCAGCCTGATGAAAGTATTTCCTTTGATGTCAAAGAAAGTCTATAGCTTAGTCTTGAGTTGTAGCAACAGGTTATCAGCACAAGAATTGAACAAACTGTGAGAGATACACAGCCATAGCTAGCCAATTGCTAGTCCTGTTTACTAGCTGTACATTTCAACTGTTGGAGTATTAGAGTTAAGATGCAGACTGAGCTTTCCATTGAGTATCTGCAAGAGTAATGGACCATCTCATCATTAGCTAAAGGCAGCTTAAAAAAAATCTGTCAACATATCCTATAGGATACCCCATCTAAATGAAATTCCTAGGGAGGTGGTAACACATGACCTTGTCTTGAGAGACATTAGGGGCCCTGTTTTCATTCTGCAGTTGCATATGTGTTGCGTGCTCTCCTGAGTTCCTAAATACATGATAGATGTGCTTTTGCTTCAGCACTGTCAGTGTCACAGCCTGGTGTTCTTGCCAGCACGCTTACACATGTTCTTTGGATCTCTCAAGAACTGTGAAACAAAATGTAGAATAAGATTTCACTGAATTGCCACGCTGACTTAGAAATTAAAATTACTTTAGAATTAAGCAATAGTCTTAACCCAATGTTGTTTCTGCCCACGGAGTTTTCTTTTCTGTGGCCGGTCAGGACAAAAGGCTAAAGGAGAGACCAACAGATAACTGCGGTTTTGATTTGCTAGGCCATGAAAGTTATGAGCTGCAAAGGAACTAGGCACATTTTGGAGATCATCAGAAAAGGCATCCCTGTATTGCAAAGTTAGAAGTATTGAAGACTAGGGGTGGTTTTAATCTAAAACTGTCTATATTGTGCATGCACATTAAAATTTTGCTGTACAGTTAATTCATTATTCAGTGAATCTGTAGCATATTGTGAGTTAATGATTATGATAGCTTTTCACAAACATGTTCCTGTATATTACTTTAATTGCTCTTTTTAAAAAATACATTTGTAGTGATAAAAATCACCATTCAGAGATATACACTGACAAAAAAAAAAAAAAGTTTTACTGATAATAAATCTATAAAAAATTAATTTGGATTATCTGTGCTTGATTAAAATGCACTATGTAAGACTATGAGAAGTTACAGTCACATTGTGATTCGCATGTAACACAAAAGCATTAAGGTGCTCATTTTTAATCTAATAATGTTAGAATGCGCACAGATATGTTGGTGGGGGACACATTTTGGATTAGATTAAATAAGTAAATAAATCACCTGATTCAAGATCACAAAGATCTACAGGAGTGAACGATGCTCAGCTGCAGGGAATGAGCAAATACTGAGGAAAGGTGTGCTGTTACTGTCAGCCTTTTTCTTGCACCTTCCAAAGTACTCTCATCATATCAACATCTTGAGAGAGGTAGCCATTTAGAGGAAAGAGGAACAAAAGTTCAAAAACTAGCATGAAGTTTCATGAGGTTTATAACTGTCTTATTTAGGAGGAAATACCTACCAAGTGTGAGTCATGTCAAGTAGACAAGATTTTTAAGGTTAGTATAATGATTCTCTACAGCCTTCCCTGCTGGCAAGCAGAGCTTTCAGAAACAGAGGACAAGCTGACAGAACAAGGGTGCCATTTCTATCTCAGTAATGTCTTAGCCAAGTCTCCTGCCTACCAAAGAATTCACAGCTCTCAGATTCTACACCGTATGACAGTTGCTAACAGTCACCTCATCGGGATACCACCACCGCATCTTAGACCAGCACTATAAGGGGGTGATGAATCATAAGAATTTTTTTTTTTTTTTTAAATGAGACAAGTCTGCTTAGAGGGTCATGAAGCACCACCAGAAGCCCTGATTCAATCTTTTACCTCTGTTGCATCCATTGAAACAAACATTGCACAACTCTGTGGACATGACCCTGCTTGACCACCAACTTGGTGTTGCCCACAGAATTGCTGTACTACTGTCTGGGCCTTCACATCACTGGAGACTAACGGATCCAGAACATAAGTGCAACTTCAGCTGGAAGCACAATGAAGAGTGCATAATGCAGATAAAACATGAAATAAATATGAATAGCACAAACATATAGAGCACAAGCTAAGTCTAGAAGTGTAACAGAATTTAAACTGAGAAGTGAGATCAAGGCTTCAGAGCAGTGGAGGACCTAGAAGTATACAGAAAAGTCAGAATGTCCTGGATACACGCAGAGATACAGCTGCATTAATAAAATAATATGTATTCACATAATTAAAGACTATATTGTAGTGCATATGCAAAAGGAAACCAAATTAAGGTTCTACTGGCATCTTTAGTTCCAGGATTTCCACTATCTATATTAGTTAAATCAATCACTGTAATTACTGCAAATATAGCAACTTAACACAATTTAGTAATAAAAAAAGCTGGCTTTCATGAGAAACTTCACTAAAAAAAAAAAGCTGCTGTTCACTTTCTCCAAGGAATTACCCAGAGCACTTTTCTCGTGAAACTCTGCTTCATGAGTAAGTTCAAGGCTGCAACAGGCATTTCCCGTACTCAGAGGAGCATTAACATTTTTCATGGTACTGACAATCACTGCGTTTATGCTTTCTTCATGTTGAAGGCTTGGTCAATACTCAAGCACTCATCTGTGTGTAGTGAAACACAATTTGTTTTGTTTTTCTCTCAACTTGTCACAATGCTATCTAGCAGATGTACTTCATACTTTATTCTAGTAAGATTCTTTCAGCAATGTCCTGGGCAAAGAAACTGCAGAAGTCATCCTTTATTCCCTTATTTTCACAGTCAAGGTTTGGTCAGAGTTTAAATATAATGCTAATAATAATCTTTGCATGTGGTGCTGCTATGTACTTCTAACTTCTTCCATAAGACCTTGAATTCTGAAAGGCAGGGCAGCAACGTTTTCTTTATTAGCAACATGAGTTGTTGATGTTTAGGGATAAGATTTACTTGAGATGGTACTTGGACAGTAATGCAAACTCAGTTAAATATTCTTTAAACATTTAGTGTGAGAAGGCTATAATTTGTTGTAAAATATAACATTTAAGCCTTTATTCAGGGACATGAAGAAGAATGCACCCAGCAGTAGAACAGAAACTTAGAAAACTTATACCAGTCCTGATGCCAAGAGTAACATTATATACTTTACTCCTTACTTACCTTTAAATGTAAAATATTTAACTACATGTTTCTTAATCTTTACAAAAGAAAAAAATAAAATTAAATTACACAGTGTTTAGACAACATGAAACCAAATACCACCTAAATCTCATATACAGGCTATGTTCTCAAACTGAGAATCTTTGGTACAGCTAGATGAAACAAATAAAAAATATCCTCAAAAACCATCAGATCTAAGCAAGTTTGGCTGTACTAAGAGGGCATTACATAATTAAGATCCATTGAAATATTAAATAGCCTTCTTTTCCCTTAAGAAGTAAGCAACAGATGAAGAGATAAGAATTAGCCTGTCCTGTCAGCTTTTTCTGGTCCAGTCTATAAAGAATGATCCTTGCCAGCTGCTCCCTCCCTTTTCTAGCACAGATATGTGTATGTTATAGTGCCACCAGGAGTAATAAAAAAGATAACAAGGTTTTGGTGATGAAGCATTTGTTGTGTTGCATTTTCAGCTTCTACTCAGAATATTTTTAATAGCTTTCGAATTAAAAGAAGAAAAAAATGTGTTTTTCACTTGCCAATTCTGCAACAGTTAAAAGCCAAGATGAAGACAGAGACTAGACAAACAGGATCTTTTTCACGAGGATGAGAGAGATCTTACTCAAACTTGGAGGAAGAATTTGAGATTTGGACAAACTTTGTTATTTCCCTGTTCATCTCTGGAAACAGAAGTAGGTAAGTAGTTGGGAATCTCGTTGGCTAATAGCTCCTATATAAACTATTCCTACAATCACAACTTACATTGTTATGAAATTATCAAGCAATCTCTAACAATCTAACAATTATGACTCCTATTTTCTAACTAATCTGAAAGCCATAATCTAAAGTAGCAAACCAGTGAGAATTCCCAATTAGGAATACCTCCCGTAGCAGGTAAGGATGAGGATTCAGCTACATAATATTTGTTAATGCAGTGACAACAGATAGCAGATTATACATAAACAGGTTGAGTAGTACTATTGGCTTCCCCCCCCCAAATAAGCTCAAAACACCAAAACATCAGTGACTGAAAGAGGCAGTGTTTCTGAAGAGGAAATAAAGGTGTTATTAACTGAAAAACAGAAGGTTGGGAACCAAGTACCTTTGTGATGCTTTTTCCTTAGAGTTCAGAATTAGAGTTCTACTTCAGGTCTTAGGTGAAATGAGTTTGACAGATTAGTTCTGGTTACTAGCTGTCAGTGAACTACATCAAAACATGGCACACACATACACAGCTTACTACAACTGTTCTCTGCTCAAGACAATTTCCCTCTGGAGCTAGCATGAAGATAAATGAACTCCTCTCCCCAGGGAGAAGTGTCCCTCAATGAGGCAAAACAACACGCTTTCATAAACATGCTACAGTGCTACCCTGCTTCTTGATTGTTGTAAATAGAATCAGGAGTCTTTGCTTCCCAAAAGTCAGGTGTGGGCACTACATAACCCAGGGCAATATTAGATTAGGGGCTAGGAGAGGGTGGGAACTGAAAATGCAATTTATTTATTTTTTTTTTTTTTTAAAGAGCTTTATATTTTATTTCAGTTGTGAAGATTCTTCCCTCATGTCTGTTGCTGTGGCCTGATTCCTTACTGTTTTTTAGCAAAGGCAGCATTTCTGATGAATGACTGACATAAGACTCTTGCTACAAAGATAAATCTCGCTCCTCTTGCTTTTCTTTCCATTGTTTTGTCTCTTCTTTATCTTCCATCCTCTCCCCTTCCTACTACTCTTTTCTATTTGCCATGATTCTCTAAAACGGAACCAGGCTTTAGCTATTCTACTGGTGTTTGTGCTTCTGTCACTCACTAGATCACTACAGGATACCAGTAGTGCAATTCCCACGGTAGGGGGGTTGGAACTAGGTGATCTTTAAGGTCCCTTCCAACCCAAACCATTCTATGATTTTATGAATTGCATTAGGAGTAATGCTCTCAGAATTTTTCTGTTAAGCATACTTACTAGTGCTTATATTAAAACAGAAAGCACTTTCAACACAAAGTCATCAGTTCTGTAGTATTTTTAAACGTCTTATTTAAATGATACCCTTTGCATCTGAAATATAATCCACCATCAAGAAAAGTCAAAACCCACATTAATCATGTTCAAAACTGGGAATCATCTTTAAAATAAAGTACCATCTACACAAACACCTCTGAGTTGCACCAAGATATCCCTAGCATCACCAAAAATGTTTCTTGAATATTATCAACATGCAGTACTTCTCTACTTAAAACTATCCATTGTGAATAAAAACAGAGAGCCGTTATTAACTGCAAAAGAAACACATCATCATCCAGAGAACAGCATGTATTCATATCCACGCTTGCCACATAAACACTAAAATGTTAGCAGAAGTATAGCAACTTGTCCAAAGTGAACCTTATATATTGCTTTCCTTTCTCCAGCCACTATGGCAAACAACAAACAGCACATCACTTATCTGCACCGCTCTGAAGATGAAAAGTTTACTCAAACCTGTCTCCAGGTCCTGGGAAGGTTTTGCTTAGTCTTGACTCCTTGCAAGTGCATAACAAAGTCACAATGACTTCAGCGTGAGCGATGCCAAGGACTAGAGAGACTTCAACCCTGCTCTGTCTGCAATTTCCTCACAGAACCCTCTCTGCAACTTCCCTTTTTCCATAGCATTACTCCAAGCTATGTGCAATCTTCAGTGGAGAAAAATATGCCATTGCACAAGTCCAGAAGTGTACTATCAGGGATGCAGAGTCACCGCTTTTTAGTATTTTTTCCCCTCCTCTTTCAATTCATTTCCCAAATGCAACCATTTCAGAGTTATTGAGATTCCCAATAACTACGGTTACACAGGTTATGCAGATGAAATCCTCTCTGCATTTTATTTCTCTTCACCTTCTGCCCCTCCAGCGGCTCTGTTCATCTCAAGATCAGAAGAAATCACCATGCAAACAGCCCTGGGGTGGCATTTTGCCTTTTTCAACAGGCGACAAGGACTCCAGGGCTTGCATCAGTGTAGAAGGCATAAAAAGCAGGCGACATTAATTCCTTACCACTACAGCTATTGATATTTTTGCTTAACAAGTGATGGACCAATTTTAATGACAAAAAAAAAGATACACAATTACTAGTATCTTTTAAAACAGGTTACTATACAGCTATGTGTCAATAATGCTTCCTGTTCACAGAATCAACCAAGTCTTCACTTCCCAAGCAAGATCAATGACAACCACCTTTTCATGCAGTTGGATAAATATTGAAATGAGTTTGAATCCTCATATCAAGAGCCATGCCATTACATGTATTTTCCACTTAAACATGACAGCAACTCTCATCTCACAGATAGTGATTTTATCCTTTTTTTTTTAGTTTGATCTAAAATTCAGCCACCACAGATTTTATGCTTCATATCATCACACCACCCTGCATTTTTATGATTTTTCATCAACTTAGTCTTTAAGGGCAGAATCCAGATGTTTGGGCCTAACATTTTCATTGTCTTACTGTATGTGTAACTCCTGTCTAGGTGAAGGTTTGATTTTGACTTTCATCCTCATCCTCTTATAACAGGCCATGTGTGTGTGAGCTGAGCAATCTTATGGGTGTACATATCAGCTGCTTCCGTTTAAGTCTGAAGACTTAGATCGACTGGGACAAAAGGAGGGCAGTAAACATTGTACAGGCTTGCACATGAATGGAGTGGCTAAATTCAAAACAGTCTGGTTGGGCACAGAATTAACAAGGGTGGGCTGGCATGTGCATGTGATGTACACAAAACTGCTGACCTAGAAAGTGTGGCTCACTCTGTGACAAGTCAGTGGCAATGGTTTGAAAAGGAACCTTTGAAAAGATTCCATTTGAGGACAAAGGGACCTGGCAGCTGTCAACCCTGGTAGTCAGGTCAGTGGGGAGAAAGGCTTGGCTGGCCATGTCAGACCCTCGCCAAGCTGTACTGGCTAAGGCTCTAGCCAAACCTTCGAGCACTCTGGACATAATTAATGAAGAAAAGGCCCTTTGCCCTGCAGCAGCCTGAGAGGAGCTCATAGGGAAGCAGGGATATTGCCCTCATTTTGCTCCTGGATTTTTTGTTTCCATACAAAACATTAAGGCAGGTACTTGATAGAGTTCTAGGCATAAAATATATTATTTCTTTTTCTGCAGGAACTGCGGAAGAGCCAAATGTTGTTCTGTTGATCATCACTAACGTAAAAGCGTGTGCAATTTCCTTTAAGCATTTTCTTTAAGATAACAAGTATGGTTAAAATAGAATGTATACCACTATTTGCTGGAAACTGATGTGAAAGCTACTATCAGCGCGAGGTTAGAGTTACAACAAACTTTGCCTTTTGTAGACATGTCTTTAAGAGCTACAGGAATGCGCATCCTCTTATAAATTACATTGTAATTAAGTATAGTTTAGGCACCTGATTAGGAATGTAGATATCCAATATAGGTAAAGGTATACAGATGAAGGAATGGATACCTTTTTCTCTAATTTAGAATGGGAAGCTAGCTGAAGCAGTCTTAATTATTTGTAGAAGAAACCATCTTCTCAACCAATTATGCAGAAAGCTTAGCTCCCATGCACCTGCAACCAGATGCTTGGGCCCAATTTCATCTCACCTAACTGCAGCTATCTAACAGTGTCATTGGTCTCCCTTTGTAGGCAATGGAGAGACCTAGATGCTTTTGGAGGTACCTAAGTATTTATCTTTTATTGTGTTGTCTCTCCAAAGTCTAAAGAAATTTTGATAATTCACTTAAACTACATACCCAGCCCATGGGCTTGAGAAGCCAGGTGGAATTAACCCCATGCTTACCGTAGAGCATGTGATGAGTCCCTTGCCACTTCTGAACATAGTTTTGTTTTCTAATCATAAAGGTATATTGAATAACCACTCAGATCCCAGATGCTGCAAATAATGCAAATAATTTTTGTCTCTTGGAGAAGTGCACTGTTTAAATCCACCACCTCCCCGTGCACCCAAGATCTACAGCTGGGCACGCTTGCCATACTTCTCCCTCCAGTGAGGTGTCAGGTTGCTGGAACTGCTGATGGTAACACAGCCCCCGCATCGGCATAGCTTCTGCCAAGCAGCCCTGTTACCACTTCATAGTTGCGACAGAAGGATTTGGGCTTTCTCCTGAATTCTTTCTAGGCACCAGTGTAAGATAATTAGAATGAATGATGAGGATTAGCTAGATATCATACCTCCAAGAGGACTGAACAGAAAGGAATAGATTGATGCAAGGAACCACATCTCACCTGTACAGGCAGAAAATATCCACCTCAACAGACAAAGCCAGGAATGGCAGTGTGTGTGATTTGTGGCTTAGCAGCAACTCAGTGTGTCAGGACCACGGTTTAGATGTTCTTGATACCTAATCTTATGTTGTTTTGAGAACTTTACAGTGCAATTTGGAGCATCCAATTCCACGTTAACTATAGCTGTACATATCAACTTCCTACTTCTTCTGTTCCTGTGTTCACTACTAATGCAACATTCTAAGGTGTTGCTGTTTTGTTTTTTTTGTTTGTTTGCTTGACTGTTTTTAACCATAAGTCAGACAAAACAGTCTGCTAAATCAAGAAATTCTCTTTAAGAAAAGCAATAGATTTTGACCTTTTAGAATACTTTGGGGTCACATTTTCAGGCTTTCTTCCACAGCAATGAAGACTACAAATATACATTAAAAAAGGAAGAAAAAATATAGAGCAAGACAAAGAGAGTGGAGTCGCTTGCCTCCAGCATCTGGCTCTTGAAGAAGAGCTGACGTGACTACCACTTTTTCATTACATTTCATTCACATGATCTTTACCACTCTCTATTAGACGGAGTCTCATCAGATTATTTGCAAAGCTCTTTGTCTGCCAAGAATATTTGGGACCACATAATTTTACCCCTTGATTATAAATACCATTGTTAGGTAAGGACATTGGCACTCTTAACAGGTCATTTATTTTGGGAGGCAATGGTTCTGAATTGCAAGCTTCAGTCAAGCAACAAAGTCTGTCTGATGTTCTGCTTGTTAAGTAATGCTTAAATAAGAATGATATCAAAGTGATAAATATAAGCCCTCATTTCTTTGCTGTTTTCATGGCCTCAGTCTACATTTTATGTCAAAAAGTACTGTGAAGTATTGTAGATGGAGCTGATAATGAAAACCAAAGTTATGACTGCTTAACATTCTCAGTTATAACTTATTTTCAGTCATTTATAACTTTGCCAAAAACAATGCCTCAAGCTGCTTTAAAGGAGGAGGGGTTCAGTAATTACGTTAATCTGTTCCTGAGAGCATCAAGGAAAACTAGTCTTTAACATCATATTTACAGATTTTTTTTTTTTCCCCAATGATTTCTTTGAAGCATGCATACATTTCCCTACTCTGAAGCTAGCATCCATAAGCATTTGAATGATTGTCCTAAAATAAAAGAATCTCCAATTTCACCAAGTCATAGAGCCTTTGAGGCAGAAGGGTGTTAGATTTTGAACTTAATTGCAGAAGCAATGATCACAGACAACAGGGAACATGCCCACAGACCATCATCCAGGCTTCTGTGTTTCACATTAACAGAAGCTGCAACGAGTGGAGCTGGCCAGACAAAATGCCTCAGCAAATGGAGCAAACAGCAAAGTGAAGGTTGAAGGGGTTGGTTAAGTAATGAAGTGCTTGAGGGGGAAGAGTTTGGGGGTGGTTGTTTTATCTTTAAAAAACAACGAAACTGTAGACTTTCTGCTCCTCTTTCCCAGCTGTTCCCTTTGCACACCGGTATGCAAATTTGTGCAAATCTATGCAAATTCAGGACCCACTGTATTCCATTCCCTGGATGTTTGCTGGTGAGCCCAGCTCCCTCTCCCTGTAAGCACCATGCTGCAGGTCCTCTCTGCCTTCCTGACTCCACATTCCATATCTGGTGACCTGGGGAGAACCTGCAGCACCATGTTAACATGGCAAGCTGTGCTGGCATGACAAGAAGAGAGAGTTGTGTGTTAATACCAGTGGAGGGTGTCCTTCCAAGGCTGGTATTGTCCCTAGGGAGTTCTGTCGCCATGCTGGGGTGAGGCAGCCTGGCACTAGGTCGTTATGTCCTCACAGCCATAAGGGCTAAGCAAGGTCTATGGTACCTACAGTGAGAGACTGTTCCCTTTTTCAAACAGGATAAATGAGGATATGCGTGTTCTTTTGGGGGGTATTGCACCCCTCACCTTTACACCTGCCTTTACGGTAAACGCAGACCTTGTCTGGACGCCCCCAAGAATGCATTTGACGTATCCTATATGGGTGTGTGGTCTTTGGCCAGCCTCAGTCACAAAGTGAACAAATGAGTACTGCAAGCCACCAGAAAACAGAAACCACATCTCCTCTTACAGTCCTGAAACCTGTTCACCTTTACAGCTCCTCGCACCTACTGTGCCTCTCCTGTGCACCTAGCATACATCCTGCACCAGCCAGCTGCATACTCCCACCACATCATTGGAAAATGCATCTCCTACCAGGCTGTTTACTTTGCTTCTCACCACTGCAGAACTGGCTCAGCATTTACATGCCTCCTTGCTTCCAAAGCCATGACAAGAAAGACATAGAATAACACAGACAGGAGTTGGAACTGAGCTCAAATTATTTCATGGGTATTTCAAACAACTCACCTGCTCTTTCCCATAGATGGGCCTCATATTTTATGAGCATCTTCAGCCTCTGCTGTCTTCTCCAGCTGAAAAAAAGTTTGAAAGTGTCCGACATTACTAACTTGGATTTCAATTGCACACATAGTCCTACTCAGGAACTGGACCCAAAGGCTCCTTTCCCACCAGGCTTCTCAGATCCCACACAGGCGTCAATAGTGATCATAAGGGGAACCCGCTATCCAAGTGCCATCATTGCAACCAAACCCTTTTTGTTCCACTCTGCATCTCCGTCAGCTGGGAGTACCCTTCATCCCATTTTACCATTGCCTCAGCACCCAGGAGACTCCCTCAACAGGGAGCATGCATTTCAGATTCAGGATGTTCTTGTTGACTTCATCTACATTCTTATCTCAGGTTTTGGTATTTTGACTCTGAATTTCTTGTTTGCCCTTCTGTAATTTTTATTATTTCAGTGCTTAGTTGCTGTGAGTTTTTTTTTTTTTTTTTTTGGCAACATTAATAAAGGGTCTTGTTTTGTAAAAACAAGTTTTATTCCCCTTATAGTTCTAGAAGTAGGGCAAGCATGATTTAAATGCAAGAAATATATATTAATTATTTCTTTTGGTGAACTGCAAGTTAGCATAGGAAACATTTATCTAGATATTTATGCAAAATGTTTTCCTGGAGTAGCTGAGCAACCACAAATCAAGACAAACATGGAAAATCCTACTTGCTTTTTTAGGAACTGGACCCCATGGTGCTTGTTTATTTTTAGT
>VXAV01009322.1:1072177-1090133 GCA_013399715.1 Alectura lathami | reverse complement strand
TTTAATTATTTCCAGTGTGGTTTTCCAAGTTTAAGAAAGTAACTAGTAAAGCTGTGTAGTATTTCTAGCCCAGTTCACACCTGGAAGTGTCAGAAATCTAATTAAATTAAGCACTAGCATAGTTAAGACTAACTACAATGTGTATATGGGTGTGTGTATATATCTGTAATAAATAAATATATATATGTTTCATTAATGTAACAGAGGTTTCTGTTAAAACATAAAAAGCATAGATGAGCACTTAGGAATTGATATTTGGTTCACTATATTTCTGGTTACAAATATATTTCTAACATAGATCAAAGTATGTTTTTTTTTCCTTACTTGGAATAGAGACCTATATCAAATCATCAGCTGAACCATAAAGGACAATAAGATATTCTGCTCATTTTATCAGTATTGATACAAATAAAGTGTTTTTTCTTTCAAGGCTTTCAACCCTACCTTGCAGGCAAAGAAGTTGGGCAGCATAGATATGAGCTGGACTTGGCCTTTGACCCTTCTGAAGCTCAGATATCAAAAAAGTATTTTGTTCTCTTTTGTTCAAGACTTTTCTGATGATATGCTGAAGGAAAGAATGTTATGTTCTACTGTTTTGCAGCATGTATTTTGACAATGGATATAACATCACATATACAGAAAGGTATAAATAAAATAAAGAGAAAAAATTAACTTCTTGAAAGAAAAACTCTTGACTGTCCTCCCAGAATTATGTACCAGCCCTGACCCTTTGGATGCATCAAGGCATCCAAGCCTTTTAACTTCATGAAAATCTGTTTAGATAGCTCACTCCGAGGGCAGATTTATGTCTAGAAAATTTGGAGTTGCTTACCAAAAGGATGAGAGTCATTTATTTTCCTGTTACTGGTCTGCCACACGAATGAGATATCATCAGCTAAAATATTCAGCAGAAGCTAGTCCTCACATTTTATCCCCCTTCTTCTTTCCTTTTCCCTCTTTGAGACCAGTTACCTATTTAACTCCATCCTGTCAATTAAACCAGAGAAAAAACGCAAAGAACTAATTAGGCAACTGTGTAATTTTAATTAGCTGTTTTGATAATTAAACTAATTAGTTCCCCTGTGTTTCCACAATATGTGGTGGACTGGTTTTGATATCACGGCTTCAGAGTTCCATTCCATTAGTTAATTAGTCACTTTTGCATTAGAAAGCTTTATTAATGGCCTTAATTTGCAGTTGAAATGAGAAATCTGCTGTCAATAATTTGGATAATTGCCTACTGTTTGATTATAAAGTACAAAAGTAGCAGCACACTATTACATATGCAAATCCCAAGGGTTATTTCCTGGATGCTTAGCTTTCTTGATCTACATTTCATCCTCTCTCGCTTTCTGTTTTTTCTTGACCCTGTTAGGGGGAAGAGAATCCAGCTTATTAAGAAAATGAAGGCCTGTTTTTTTCCCCTTGTCCTGTACTGCATGTATGCTTGTGCCTGCAATTGTTAAAGTTATTGCTTGCTTTGTACCTAATTAGTGTCCTTGGAATTAAATGAACAGCTCTGTATACACCTCTAGCTCCTGCAGCCATGTTTGTGCATTGAATAATTGATTCTACTCTGCTAATCAGATAGGGACATAATGAGCCAGTTTAATTAAATGGGGATCTAACCTGGTGAACACTGGGAAAATATTTGCTCATTTACTTAGTAAAAGGCCACAGTTGCTTTTCATTGGATGGAAGGGAAGGTTACAGAAAGTAAAGTAGGCTTTGAAGGCAGAAACAGTTCACTGGCTGTCTACCCCTAGCAAATCAGGCTACTTGAATAACAGAAAGGTTTTGCAAGTTTTGTGGTTTGGGGGTTTTGGTTGGTTTGTTTGTTTGTTCAAGAAAAGGCTTTATCAAAGGGCTGGATTTGTTGCCAGGTTTCCCTGCCTTTCCCAAAGGTGTCAGCATCACTATTTGGCTATGCTCTAAGAGACAGGTTGCCTGGTCTTACAGCCCACAGTGATTTGCAGAAAGAACTTCAACTCTGTTCACTGCTAGTTGGTGCCTGTGTAACGGCAATAAGGTAAGACTCAGCTGTAGTTTATCTTCTTGGTAGCAGAAGACTTAACTTTGGGTGCATGTGTTTGTCTTTTGTGAAACACAACAATTTATCCTAATGTTTCCTTATAAATCTTCTTATTAAGGTCTTCACGTTATTTAAATGAATGCTCTTATCGGTATGAAAACCTGGGAGATGATGATTAGGGGAGCAAGGGGAGGGCTGCTAAGAGTTATGTAACTTAAGTGTTTTTTTCTGTATATTTTGAATATGTAAAGCTAAAGGCTTTGAAGATAGCATCTGATCACTTTCAAACTTTAAAGTGACTACAGCAATAATTCTTCCTTAACACCAGCTAAATCTTTGGAATGGAAAGATGATTACGGTCTCTAAATGCAAAAAATTACCTACATTTTCAATGACAGCTTAAGTGAAACTTACTGTCTTCATCATAATCTGCAAAAGCAGGGACTAGCTAAATACACATCTGTAATTCCAATTGCACATCAGACCAACTTTACCTGCAGGGATAAAGTAGCGCAAGGCCA
Organism: Alectura lathami; assembly: GCA_013399715.1. NCBI lineage: Eukaryota > Metazoa > Chordata > Aves > Galliformes > Megapodiidae > Alectura > Alectura lathami. Next base: position 1,087,580 of record VXAV01009322.1, on the reverse strand, counting down.
ATATAGAAACAACATGGTGCTCATCTGCTGTGGTGTACTAGGATGAAATAGCATATTGACCCTGAATCCATACTCTGAGTAAAAGCAATTGTCATTCTGCCACTGTAACACCTTGTTGCCAGTGGCGATGTAATTAAAGCTGTGAGGACTCATTTTCCATTCTTATCTCTTAAGCTCGTCTGAATCAGAAACTGTTTGTCTGTGGTAACTGAGAAAACGTACTACAAGGCTACATGTTTATGTATGAATTTTTGGTAGACTATTTTTTGTGAGGTAGTGAGGGGACAGCTCTAAGCATCTTATTTCCAACATTCATTCTCCTCCTCTGTGTGTGTGTATATATATAAAATATAATTCATGTGTGCAGATATGTATGTAATTTTATATATTTGATTCACACACACGCATATATGGATAGATATATAGGCAAACACGCACACAGTTTAAATTTTACTCACCCCCTTTTCTCCTCTATTAAAATTCCAAATGGCTAAGAGGATTTTCTCAATTTAGTCATACTTTTAATCTTCACTGAAATGAGTGATGACTTCTTATAATAAAAAGTTGACAGGCTTACATTGCGCACCGGTGGATTAGTTTCCCTTGGTGATGAGGTTTTCTTTTGTGCGCCGTGTGTCTGTTTGATGGAGGTTTAACAGAAAGCATTTTGGCAGAAATTGGATGCAGCAGGGATCATCTGGAGAAGGCTGCTGTTCGATATTAACTGCACACAGTAACTTTTTTTTTATTTATTTTTTTATCCTTCAGCCAGGTGACAGAAGAAACCAAAGCATGTGTTCCCCCACTGAAAGAAATAGGCGCATTTTAGGGGAGATTATAAAATGTATGCATGTGGTTTGAACCTCCTTATGCACCATGTTTAGACATTGTCTTTTGGACATTGTCTAACAAAAGCAGAAGTGTTAGATATTCTCTGTAAGAAGCTATTAGGCCCATGAACATCTGCAACATGTGCGTTTTTTTCCTTTTTTAAAAAAGAAATATCAATTTTTGAGAGGCACAGGGACAGAACATGAATTTAAACAAAGTAGTGTTATAAAAACTGTGTTTTACTAGCACATGTGCATGGGCAGAGTTCTCTCTTGGGGAAAAAAAAAAGCAAAATTTTTACTGCTTTCTAAAAGTTTCTGCCAGGCATTGGAGAGAACACAAACATAGCTGCTTCAGCAATGCCACTTGAAAGCCGTGATGGAGGCATGAGACCATTTCAACATCAATTTGTGACAGATCCAGTAGTTGCTTTAAGCCATTTGTATGCACTCTGACATCCATGTTAGTAGATGAAATGTAATTCTGCAGCATCTTCCTGATTAGTTTATAACTATGTATCAATAATTGTATGGAAACAAAATAATAATCAGCAGCATCTGAGCATTTTTTAATATTTTAGAATTTTAGTTGACACTTTGAATATTATTTGAATAAAATATATCTATAAATACATTAAAAACAATAGTCTATCTATTTCACTGAACTTCAGAGAACAGGAACAATATGTTTATAATAGAGACAAGAAAAACTTAATCTGCACTTACTTACCTCTGGTGCAGGCAGCCAGCAGTGACAATCCCACTTTCCTTGTCAAGTTTCAAGAACTCACAATCCTTAATTTAAACACTTGAGAAATCTATGGAGCCTGTCACTCTAGTTAATGAAGCCTCCTCCTTTCCCTTTTTTAAACAAAATCTTACTTTCTTTAAAGACCACTTAAGGCATATCTCTGATTATACAAACAGGTCCTGTCCTAGAAGAGTGAATAATCCAATAATTCCTCCTTTGACTTGTTTCCCTCACCAACCCCACAGTTCACTGAAGGATTGTAGCTTCTTTAAAGGTAGGAACTAGTCTGTTTCAGACAACAGATATGTCATTTTCAATACAGAGTATGCAGTACTCAATGCAAATCACTGCTTTGATTACAGGTCTTTTGATCTTATGTCATTTAGAAGGTTATTTACATGAACTGATGATCTCTTAATATTGTCTTGCATCTTTATCAAAATATTCCCATTTTTCAGACATTAGCAATGAGTGATCCTGTTTAGCCAGAATTGCACAACAAGTTTGAGAATAGGTATGTAATCACAAAATCATTTGAGTTGGAAGGGACCTTCAAAGGTCCTCTAGTCCAATTCCCCTGCAATGAGCAGGAATACCTACAGCTGGATCAGGTTGCTCAGAGCTCTGTCCAGCCGCACCTTGAACGCCTCCAGGGATGAGGCATCCACCACCTCTCTGGGCAACATGTCCCAGTGCTTCATCACCCTTATCAGAAAAAACATTTTCCTTATGTCTAGTCTAAATCTCCCCTCTCTCAATTTGAAACCATTTCCCCGTAGTCCTATCACAACAGACCCTGCTAAAGAGTCTGTCCCCTTCTTTCTTGTAGCCCCCCTTCAGATATTGAAAGGCTGCATCAGGTCTCCCCAGAGCCTTCTCTTCTCCAGGCTGAACAGCCCCAGTTCTCTCAGCCTGTCCTCACAGGGGAGGTGTTCCATCCCTCGGAGCATTTCTGTGGCCCTCCTCTGGACACAGTCCAACAGCTCCATGTCCCTCCTGTGCTGAGGACTCCCCATCTGGACGCAGCACTCCAGGTGAGGTCTCACCAGCGCAGAGCAGAGGGGCAGGATCACCTCCCTTGCACTGCTGGCCACGCTTCTTTGGATGCAGCCCAGGATGCAGTTGGCTTTCTGGGCTGCGAGGACACATCGCTGGCTCATGTCCAGCTTGCCATCCACCAGTACCCCCAAGCTGAGTTGAGTGCATCTGTTTACATTGAGTGTAGACAGCATGAGTCAGCAATCTGCTCTTGATGTTAAGAAGGCTAACGGTATTTTTGGCTGCACTAGGCAAACTATCATCAGCAGGTCAAGAGAGGTGATCTTTCCCCTGTTCTCACTGGTGAGGCCACACCTGGAGTTCTGTGTCCCTTTCTGGTTCCCCTATTACAAGGGAGACAGGGTCAAATTAGGAAGAGTTCAATGGAGGGCCACCAAGATGATGAAGGTGCTGGAGCACCTCTCCTATGAGGAGAGGCTGAGAAAACTGGGACTGCTCAGTCTAGAGGAGAAGAGGCACAGGCAGGATCTTATCAATGTCCATAAATAGCTGAAGGAAAGGGGTAAAGAAAATGGAGCTGGGCTCTTCTCAGTGGTGCTCAGTGACAGCACAAGAAGCAATGGGCACAAACTCAAACACAAGAGGTCTCATCTTAACATTAGGAAGCACTTCACTGTGCAGGTGATGGAGCGCTGGCCTAGGTTGCCCAAGGAGTCTTCTAGTTGGAGATCTTCAGAAGATGCCTGTACATGGTCCTGTGAAGCAGATGGACCCCTCAGAGGTCCCTTCTAACCTAAACCGTACTTTGAACATAGAACATAGCGAATATGGAAGAATCTATGGCCATTGACTACTGAGACTGGCATCACAAGTGGTAATGAAATCATGACAAAGCAGGGGCAGAACTGGAGGCAGGAAGGAGCACGTACTTTGAGATCAACTTTAAATCAAACATAAAAGAGGTGGAACTACAGGAGGAGTACAGTGTACTATGTACACTGTAACAAAGTTAGAATTCAGGGTTAGAAAAGTAATATTAGCCAGAGATGTGCTGAGTATTTCTTGGGAATGGAAAGCTGGCTGGCTTCAAGAAGGCCAGAGAAGATTAATCTAAATGTTGAGTCAAGAAGGCAGAATATAAGGGATGTAAATATCTTTGGTGAAATGAGGCATGGGCCAAGCCTTTTATCATTACAGAGGCATGGGTGGCAAGACAGGAAAGACTAAGTGAAAAGATGGAATACAGAGTCAAAAATGGCACCTCAGTTAGACATGGATAACAGCAAGATGGCAGTATTGTCTATTGTGACCAGAAATTGGAAGGAAGAAGCAAAACATCCCTTTCTGACTACATGAATTTTAAAACGGTAAGAGTGCCAAAAGATCATGTCAGAGTGAAAGACAAATACAGGATGACCATCATTAAGAGTGGAGAAGCAGGTTTCTGAATCAGTAGCGTAAATATAGTACCATCTCTTATATGAAGTTCAGCCGAAAGATTTTCGTCTGGTTGTGGGAGGTATCTGGAAATTCTCATTAAAATTCCTTTCATAAAGGTCTGTACTTATCACTTTTTTTTTTTTTCTAAATGCTCAATAAAAGTTCCAGTGTAATACCAAAAGACAAAGTGATCATCTTTTTCATGTATAGAGCTGCCAATGCAGACTTACACATTAGATGCTTTTACAGGTGTTTTGGAAACTTGGCTTCTGAGTCCATTGTATACATAAAGCTGTGGAAGTCTTTCATCTGTATGTTTAGTCTGATGTCTGTTTTAATCTTCAGAGGGCTTATCCTGACAGATTTCTTGTTCAGTAAAGCTTGTTGATATTCTGTCTGCTTACTGAACATATGAAGCCCAACTTTTAGTCTAAAGAGTTAAATATTTTTTTTAATTTGAAATTATTATATTCTAGGACTCTGTGAAATGGTTGAACTGTCCTTAAACAACAATAATTTCCATCTCATTGAAGTTCATCTTTATTACAGTTTCTGGAAACTGAGAATATTTCAGGCTGTGGGCTAGACATGGTTAAAGGCTTTCCAGTGAAAAAGTTTGCCCAGTTTAAAGCCAGAGCCTTCTCAGTATCCGAGGAGGTAAACACCTCTTTTGGTTTGTGGCACGCAGATCACAGTTCAAAAATTGCTATGAATTTCCAGCTGGGGCTGAAATTAAACCAAAACTATCATTCACCAGAAATTCTGCTTTTTATCCAGCCTATAGGAAAGACTGTTTCACGAGCAAGTCTACTCATTCTCATTTATGCCATCACTGTCTTAGCGTTCCCTTAGCTTCTGAAATGTGCAAATATTTTTCCCATTTGCTTGATACGCATCAATCTGTTAGCATTTGTCTGTCATGTTTTAATTCTTTCTCCTCCAGACTGCATTAGATACCAGCAAGGGTACAAATGTAATTGATCCTTGGAGAGCTTCACTATTAGAGAGATCTGAAATTGGAGGTTCAGATGTGTCTCTCAACAGGGCTTACAACAGCAAGGGTGAATCCCTAGCCCTAGCAAACTGCTGTCCATAACTTCCCTGGGTTGACTGCTGCAGATGGGTTCAGGTGAGTGAGAACTGAAGTCTGCTTTCACACAGTAACAGCAGATCACTGAACATCAGTCTCACAATCACCATTTCTCTCTCCAGCTGTTGACCTGAAATCCAGACTGTGCTGGCCTAGTGTACTGATTCCAGTTTTCTCTCTAGCTAGTCTCTTTCTGAGCATATTCCAAAATAAGATGTTTGAAGCTGACTTGTAGGTAATGTAATGCAGTTTCTTCTATGAAGAAATAAATGGACCTGCCTTGAAAGATCGGTTGATTAATATAGCTGAGAGAAATGTAGTTGCTCAGAATAAGTAATGCCATAGGTCAGAGTGAGAGGTCAGAATGAAACAGCATTTAAGCTTCCATTCCTTTTGGAGATGTAAATTTGATTTCTGTAATGAAGACCAAGATGTTTGTTGACCAGCAGGCAGGGTCTACATCACTGTAATGTGCAAATGCAGCGCTTGACAGAGACATACTTCATCTCCTGGAAGGATGCAGATTGCCCTGTGCTTGTATGTAATACATGGTTTCTGGCATTTAAGCCATTCCTAGGAAGAAGGCATGTCACCACACGTTATTTTTGACACCAGCAGGTAAGCAAGTGTCTGAAGTGCTGGGCTTACACATTGCATGTGGGCACACACTTGTAACTCCAACAAGGCTAACAGAATCAGGCACACACTAGCCCCACTGAGCCAAATTCACAGACTTGCAGTCAGCATGTTTCTGCTGAAGAAGGTTGTGTAACAGAGGCACAAGTCAATACAGAACTTAGCATACTGTATTTAACATACATATTTAAAGCAGTGTGGCTTTGCATGGTAGTTTCCGGTTTTATTACATGAATACATATGTTCCTGCTGCTGTAATTCTCTTGAAAGGTATAAATAATGGATATTCTTCATAAGCAGTTGACCCCCTGGAAAGACTGAAATCAGAGAGAGAGAGTTTGAGCTACCTTGCACAATTCAGCTCCTACTTGAACTCAAAGTCACTGGATAAAAGTCAGTTAGAGGAATTCCTGTAATGTGTCACTGCCTGCTGCCTCCAGTGTCACTCTGGTCACTAAGCACCAATGAGTCTATTAGATGGAAAAGACAGGGGGAGGAAAACAGTGGAAGTAATGTAGCTTGTTAAACTGCTGCCTTCTAAGTCTTCAGAAGCACTTTTATTTTTTTATTTTTTTATCAAAGAAGAATTGCTTTGTAGCAGAAGGGGCCTTTGGCATCAAAACAGGTGTGATACCTTTCAGTTGCCCACAGCCAGCTACAACAATAAAGGAAACAATTCTCAAACACTGCTGGTCTGGAGGCATTTTAATCCTTTGTGATTCAAATACTTTGCCAAATCAGACACCAGATAAACCTAAGTTCCCATAAAGTCCTTATTCCACTTAAGCACAGTAGAAAACATATGCAGGAAACAGCAGCAACAATTTAGTTTGCAAAAGTCTCCCAGGATGTGCAGAAGTAGGTTTTAGGTTGCCCAGAGCAGCTGTGGGTGCCTCATCCCTGGAGGTGTTCAAGGCCAGGCTGGATAGACCCTGCACAGCCTGAACCAGCCCACAGCAGGGGGGTGGAACTGGGTGGGCTTTAAGGTCACTTCCAACCCAAGCCATGCTGTGATTCTATGATAAGCAAAAAGCATTACAAAAAGCCGTACTTTGCCCACTATTTTTACCAGTGTGTCTGCTCTTCACATAATAGTAAATGTTTCTGGTCTACAGGTATGGCAATTACCACGATGGCTGCTGCTTAACATATTTTTGCTGGTTCCACTTGCGCATGATTTGAGAGGACTGGTTAGGGCTAGACAGACGGAGCTCAAGCAGTGGGCCCAGGCTAAGTTCATGAACTTCAACAAAACAAAATGCAAGCTCTTGCACCTGAGTTGCAGCAAACCTAAATATCAATACAAGCTGGCGGATGCAAGGATTGAGCAGAGCCCTGCTGAAAGGGACTTGGGGGTACTGGTGGGTGACAAGCTGGACATGAGCCAGCGGTGTGTCCTCGCAGCCCAGAAAGCCAACTGCATCCTGGGCTGCATCCACAGAAGTATGGCCAGCAGTGCAAGGGAGGTGATCCTGCCCCTCTGCTCTGCACTGGTGAGACCTCACCTGGAGTGCTGCGTCCAGATGGATAGTCCTCAGCACAGGAGGGACATGGAGCTGTTGGACTGTGTCCAGAGGAGGGCCACAGAAATGCTCCAAGGGATGGAACACCTCCCCTGTGAGGACAGGCTGAGAGAGCTGGGGCTGTTCAGCCTGGAGAAGAGAAGGCTCTGGGGAGACCTGATGCAGCCTTTCAATATCTGAAGGGGGGCTACAAGAAAGAAGGGGACAGACTCTTTAGCAGGGTCTGTTGTGATAGGACTACGGGGAAATGGTTTCAAATTGAGAGAGGGGAGATTTAGACTAGACATAAGGAAAATGTTTTTTCTGATAAGGGTGATGAAGCACTGGGACATGTTGCCCAGAGAGGTGGTGGATGCCTCATCCCTGGAGGCGTTCAAGGTGAGGCTGGACAGAGCTCTGAGCAACCTGATCCAGCTGTAGGTATTCCTGCTCATTGCAGGGGAATTGGACTAGAGGACATTTAAATGTCCCTTCCAACTCAGACGATTCTATGAAAAGGCATCTATAACCTTTTTCTTATTCATTTTCTCTTTTTTTAATCCAAAAAGAGAATTCAGCTCTTATTTTTCAATGGAAGACTGAATGGTTTTATTTTTCCCATCTCATTGCCATTGTACCTTTTGTAATGAGAGGCAGCCCTATAAAAATCCATGGAAAGTGTTTTTATTTAAGGTGCTAGATCTGTAAAACTATAACTTATAAGACTGCATCACTACCATACAGAAATCTTTTTTTTTTTTTATTCCTGATGTGGACGGTTTCCATAGCTGTTTTTGCTGGTGGTATTTAATTTCTTCCAAAAATATTTCAACACTGGTAGTAAAGTGGCAGAAATACTGGTGTTTTGGGGATTTTAGTCACTGAATCAGGTCTAGGCTTAGGCTTGCACAGGACTTGGTTAGAAGAAAGCACTTACTCTTTGACTTCAGCTGCTCTCATACTCTAATCACTGCAACAGCAGGCAGCACCAAGCACAACACTGGTGCATCCAAACAGTAAAGAGACACCTAAAGATTGTTGTAGACTTGAAAGGTTTCAACTCCACAAATCAAGAAATGCAAGTGCTTCAGTTCCTTACACACTCCTTGGAGGTACACTGGCAACCAAACACATGCATGCTCAAGCCTGGTTCAGGAAGAACATGGTGGAACCAGCTCTTTGTCTTTCCTTACACAAATTTAATACAGCATTTTTTAGAACATATACTGCCCAATATTATATTCATACGTTGAGATAAAGTCTGACAGGTCTTTTGTTTGTTTGTTTTTTGTTTGTTTGTTTTGTTTAAGCACTAGTGTTAGCAGAGTATTGCTCTAGATTTGCACCTTTATAACTGAGACGAGACTCCAACCCACTGCATACAGTTTAAATTTTTCTCCCTATGGTTAGTTATACTATAAACATATCCTGCTTCTTTCAAACAGCCACCTGCCATTTTTGCTTTATTGCTGCCAGAAGGTTTAAAGGCATGCTTTTAAATATCTTGAAAGTTTCCTGTTGATAAGAAAAGGTGGTTTTAACACTTTTAAGTAAACAGTAACACACAAACATCACAAATCGTGATTTTTGATAGAATCTACGTTAGTTGCATGAAGCATGAGGACACTACTATGTGAGAAGGAGGAAAAAAAGGCTCAGTTTCTAGCAGGCAGACCTCACAAGAATTAGTTACAAAACATGGGCTAGATACACACTGCCATATACCAAAATAATGAAGTCCAAGTTTGAAACAGCCCCTACATGTCTCTTGTTTTAGCAACAATCATTGGGCAGTTCTGCAGGTGGGACAGCAGCAGACTGCCAACTCTTGTGAGTGTTTTAAGCTACTGAAATCCACAACTCAAAGGGGTAAAATAACTTTCGAAGTCCAGGAGAAGAAATGCAACACAGTAATACAGGCAAACACTTCTTAAAAATGACTAACATGGATGCTTGGAATATTGTTTCTGGAATATTACTGCTCTTTTTAGACATATGAAACACTGAGAGTTAAAAATAGTTGGTATGTGTTTAAATGCTGTCATACAAAACAAGTCCATTCAATAAGCATCAAATTAAAACATAGGTGACCTAAACAGAGAATATTTACTATAAATCATGAGTACAGTGCATAGATTTCGAGTATAAACGTGACCTGCTGGTTTCATATCCACAAATACATATCCTCTGTCAAGAATCACAAGCTTTGGGGTGTCAGCAGAGAACTAAATGCATGTTTTACCTAAGGCCCAAACTGCCAAGTGGAGGATTTATAACCCCTGTGTTTGGAACAGTTCCTAGAAATGTATGAAGAATAATTAAGATAGCCTTTTGGAGGGAAAAAGTGAGTGGTGTGGTCACACCCCAGAGTGAATATTTGTGGACAAGGATTCAAGATACATTCAATCTTCTGTCCCTCCATTTGTGATTCTCCATGAGAAGTTTCTCATTTCTAACAATGTGTTGTGGTTAAACCCACCAGGCATTTAAGCATCACAAAGCCATTTGCTCCCTGTTCCACAGTGAGATGGAGAGAAAACTGAACAGTACAAAAACTTGTGGGTTGAGGAAAAGACAGTTTAGTAAGGAAAAAAAAAAGAATGAACAAAGCAAATGATGCTCACCACCAGCCAAACAATGCCCAAGCAGTCCTCAAGCAGTGGTAGTACCTCCCCAGCCATCTTCCCCAGTCATTTTTTGTCTAGCGTGACGCTGTATGGTATGGAATATCCCTTTGGCCAGACTGGGTCAGCTATTCTGATTCTGTCCCGCCTCAGCTTCATGTGCACCCCCAGGCGCTGAAAGTCCTTGTCTGCTCAGCACTGCAAGCACTGCTCAGCAGCACCTAAAGCATCAGTATATTGCCATTATTCTCATCCTAAATTCAAAAACAGCACCATAAAGAAGAAAACCAACTCCATCCTAGCCAAAATCAGAGTATTGTGTCTCTCAGAATTCAGCATGTTTTAGCCTACGAATTAGGTGTGATCTCCATGAAAGTGAAACAGCAAATCACATTCTTGGAAGCATTAATGGAAGTGTGACTTTGCTTTCTGCTGAGAAGACTTATGGAGTAATAGATCCAGTTTGGGACGTCACACTCAGAAAGACATAGATAGCCTAGAGCAGATCAATATAAACACAAGTGGAAGAGTTGGGCCTGTCTTGTTTGTTGTTAAATCTTTATCAGCTACTACTGCTGCCAAAAGAGTCCCACATCTGTTCACATGCTCCTTCTGTTTCACGGGCATCTCATCTAGTGCTTAGAAGGTTATGGGCTGAGTGGGTTACTGACCTGAAGGAAAACTAGCCCAAAGGATTACATATCATGAAGTTACATAATTCTCTGATCCAGTCCTAACTGAAAAGACGAGAACACAGCAGTGTGGAATGGGAAGAAGAGGGCTACCTTTCTCAGCAGCAGCCTTCAACTATGCCAGAATAAATTCAGCATGAAAATGTACTCTAAGACTGGAGATCTGTGGGGAACAAATTGCTGCCGTGACCATCCTTCCCAATTCATTGTCTTCTCCTACTCAGGTCAATGTGATTGCATTCACTCCTTTGCATTGATTTTCATCCTTGCCGGAGTCTGTTGTCAACAACTTTAACTCAATAACACAGTGGAAATCTACGAGGCTTTTTTTGGCTAGGCTTGTTCTCCGGTACATGCTTGTAAAGCATGTTATGTTGGGCATGTGTGGCGCTCTGAGGAGGAAGGAAAAAGAGTAGCTTGTAGCAGTACTGCACTATTACAGTCTTTGATTTGTAAAAGAAGCTTGTAGCGCTTGGGTTTGGGCATGTCACAAATTAGAAAGTGAAAAGTCCATCTTCAATTTATAGAAAGTCACTATAAAGAAGTAGCACTTATTTCTTCAGAAAAGCTCAGAAAGGGGAAAAGGAAACAAGAAACTAATGGTTTGTTTTGCTTCAAAGGTGACTTTGGAAAGGGAGTGGAGGAAAAAGCTTCCCTAACTCGGTGCCTGGACTAAGCATAGAGAATTATTCTCTCTCAGTGGAGAGGGATAAGTTAGATCGTCTGCGGAGGTCTTTTCCAACTTTACATTCACATGACTCTAACATTCCTGTTCTAACAGGTTCAGAGAGAGAACCTTCATTTTCCACATATCAAGACGGCATAATTCATAGAAATGCATTTAGAACAGCAAAATGCAGAGTTTGAACTATCCATCTGTAATTCAAGCAGCATTTGGTCACATAACGCTTTCATCTGGACAGTTAACAAAATTGGCCTGGCTGTAGTCCTGCTTGCATGATAACAACAGCTGTCAAAAGTTCTGGGAGCAGGAAGGATGGCTCTGTGACGAAAGCCTGGAGCTAAGTTAGGCAGTCAAGAACATTGCAGCCCATGGGCTGAAAGCAGACACATCTGACACAAAGAGACAAAACACTCAGGAAGCCTTGTAAAGAATGATTTGACTTGGGGTGAGGCCATGAAACCTTAATGTCAGAAGACATTGGAGACCCTGCACCATCTCTTCTCACCTTTATCCCCATCATTTATTAGAGCCTGGAGCTGGTACACCAGCACCCATGCTTATCAGCTGGTCTTCCTGCCACAAGCGGGGGCAGATGTCTCACAGTACCAATGTGTGATCCCCGATGGGACAGGCTCTACGCCTGTGCCTGCGTGGTCAGAAAGCTCTCTGCAGCAGCAGCAAAACCAGGTCCAGTCCTGCCCCAACTGACTCTTTCTACTTCTTACTTGTTCAGCCCCTTCTTAAGTTGCAGGTGTACCATATCTTATAGGACCTAGTCATCAACTGGAAGACTAAACAGGTCTGAACGTACAGTATAAATTCTACAAAAAAAAAAAAAAAAAGATGAAGATTCAGGAAATAGCTGTACCAGTCTCATTGAGAAAAGGGAGCTGCAGCAGAGAAGGAGTACAGCGAGAGGGAGAGGGAAACTCTTTATTGTACTGGTTTTCCTGTCAAAACAATGTCTAAAATGAAACCACAATCTCAGTCAATGGCCCAAGCTTGTACTATTGATTAAATGACAACATTAGAATAACAGAAATGGCCCCATTTTATTTCCTTGGTGTTATTGTCAATTTACACCAGAGTAATTGAAAAAAATTTAGGTTATAACAAGACTTTTCAAGCTGTCATAGCAAAATTACTATGAAAAGATTGAGATAAGTTTTGGATGGTGGGGGTGGAACCAGGAAAAAGTTGGGATTGCAAGTTCTTTTTTCCCTTTGAAGATACAGAGAGGGGAAAAAAAAAAAAAAAAAAAGAAGAATGAGAGAAAGAACATTCCAGCTATAAAAGGTATTTGTCAAGAACAGCCATCGGCCAGCACCACAAATGAGCAACTCCAGTGTGAAAACACTTTCAAAGTTCTAAATGAGTTGTCCCTGTGGTAATAAAGAAAGGCTGTTTTACAGCATGACAGTATGTAAGACAGCATTGTCAGCTATAGTTTATTTAAAGCACAAGGCCTGTAACAGGAAAATAATGACTTTAATAAAATTTACTATTGACTTTGTAGGCTAAAATCTTTCTGTCATCAGGAATACAGAAAAACAACCTGCCTGAAAGCCCTTCACTTAAATATATTCCTTTAATATTTCAAAGCAACTTGTGACTTTTTTTTTTAATATACATGCTACTTCAAAAGATACTGTAGTGGGTTGGAAATTAGTATTTTTAATAGAAAGTTGGAATTGCTTACATAAGGGAAAAACTGGTAATGACCTATGACACTGTCTACTGAAAGCAACATTTGAGGAAACTGCAAAAGCAGTTAATGCAATTCCTTGAAAAGCTGTATAAAGCTATGTCACAAATGAATGATTTATAAATTACTGAACGTCCTTCTCATCTAGAGGATATCTTTTAATCATGCGCTGTAGTTTTCTCTGAGTGAACTCCAAAGAGCATGCTGCAGAGACACACAGAAATCTGCAGCATGTTAACAAGGTTGGGGTCATTTCTAAGAATTGAGGGGAGAGAAAAAATAAAAAATCCTCACATTTGGCATGATTTTACTTTCCAACCAATTTGATCAAATGTACTACAGCTTGCTGGTAGTGTGTAAGAGGTTGTGCCTTTTATATGAAAAACTGCAGAATTTTCATTTCTTTAATGTTTTCTACATAGTTAAAATAAACTGTGGTAAAAAGTTTCCCAACAGCGTATGGCAGCTCAATTTAGAGGTGAAACCTTTTAATAAAATCTCATGAAATGAATGCTTTGGTTTATGCACTCTGTTTGTGTCTCCCACTGGAGTGCTTAGCATTGTGAAGCAGGGGTTTCTTTCTTTACTGCTACAGAGCAGCATCACGAAGAAGAGTCTGGAGCTTTGGAATAGAAAAGATGTAGCTTAGCCACTGTAAAATTGTTGATGGGAGAATCTTAATTTACAGTGAAAATGCTTTCCTCTTGGCTTAAAAACAAATGCTATTGTGCATTAATTTACATTGCAGATAATTAATTAAAAATGAAGAAAAATATTCCACAGTGGCTTTTTAGAAGGGACTCTGGGGCCCAGCAATAGTATTAAGAGGGGAACCAATTAAAGATTTATCTGAGAATAAGTAATTTTACTAGGACTTTGGCAATGGAACTGGCTGAAGTCACATTTGTGGTAGGTTTGCCTTGTTCTGTGCACTTCCACAAATCCTTCTTATGTTTGCTGAGGGACATTTCAAGGCAGAAGTAATCTTTCCATAAGAAGGCACAATGCTTCTCCTTCCTAATACACTGTATAAATACCACCTAAAAAAGTAACAGTACCTTTCATAACTCCTGAAAGTTTAAACATGCAGTTCACAGAAAATGTAATGCATTTCCATGTTTGGAAGCTTGGAGTTTGTTCATTCCTTGCGAACTAGGAAGACAAAAACAGTGAGGACTAGTACAGGACCAAGTCTGACAAACAACATCTTACACCATATGAATTACACTGGCTCAGGCTATCTGTACAGCCAACATGTTATCAAGTGCTGCCGAGAATCATAAAGCCAATATAATATAAATCACTGGGAGGATGTCCCATTGAATGAATTCTGTATGGGCCCCAAAATCGCAGTCTTGCCAGGATGCTGGTTGTAAAACTTGCTATTTTAACCTTGTGTGGTGGCTTAAAAAAATTTACTGTAGTTTTGACCCTTTGTTTGTGTGTATGCAGTTGCATAGCATACTGTCTCTCAACCTCTGTGGGCTTCTGCAGCTAGGAAAATGGTTGTTCTTGGCATGTTGTCCTAGCCTTTCATACTTTCATATCAATTCCCTTTGGGTTTGCTACTCTGATACACTGTGACATAGCAAATATACCTGCTCAGAGTTAAGTTCATCTGCATGTCTATTGCCCTCATTTGGCAGTAGTCACCAAGAGTTTGGGGTTTGCTACAGTATAACCTTTATGGAGATCTTATAAAACGCTTTGCTTTTCATAGGTCTTCCAGATTTCTGGAAATATCTGGAAATACCAAATATACAGATGTCTATATATGCAAAAAAAATGTTTGCACACAAGTATAGCACATTATTAGTCCTATATGCTGGCATAAGCCCTGTGAAGAACATAAGAAGCAGAAAAGTTGCAAAATCGTATTCATGCGTGACCACTGATGAAGACTGAAGGGTAAGAAGAAATGTTGTGCACCACTTAAAAAATTTTAATCAAATCTTTAAAATAAAGTTTGAAGTAAAGATTTCCTGGGTAGCACAGGTGGGGAAAAGGAGACTAAGGTGACTTAAAGTACATCTCCTTCACTCCTTCTCCCATACACTTTAATCTCCATCTCACACCATGGCACAAAGGACTTAGCTGAGTGACCTTATGCAAAGGATGTGCCGACACTTCATCTGAAGCAGGAAGAGACCTCAGGACTCTTATTCAAATCAGTGTTTCACATACTTCTGAAGGAAGATGTTGAATACATTTTAAAAGACACACTTTTCAAGACATATCAGCCCTCAGAAATTTCCATCCTCTTAAGTAAGAAATGCTGAGAGTTCAGTGCTTGAAGAAAAAATCAAGACTCAGTCTAAATTTTGGAGCATGTCTTAGACTTCAACTCTTCAAAGTCTTGCCCTTACATTTTATCCAAACTGCAAGAGGATAGTTTTATTAATTTCAGCTGGAGGTTATTTTGTCTTTTATCTTATTTTTCAAGGCTTGT
>VXAV01009322.1:1018344-1029962 GCA_013399715.1 Alectura lathami | reverse complement strand
TCTTTGCTCTCAAGATTTTCCAGACTCTTTAGGTAAAAATCTCTCCCATTCAAGCAAATGGCCACACTGAGTACGTGTCATCATAACACATCAAGCAGATGGATATGATGAGAGTGGGAGATGCTCATAAACCTGAGGTTTTTGGAAAAGTGATAGGAAGCATTTACTATTGGAAAGGGATTTTAAATCTCTTGCTTCCATCAGTTGTTGTATTCTTAAATATGAAGGAACATCTCTCCACTTAATCCATACTAATTCTCAAAATGCATTGATAATCTCTGTTTACCCTCCTCCCTTTGCTGTGGACTGCAGAAAATGGTTCACTGACACTTTCAGATGAAAATCTGTAACCATTTGGCTTTTTTTTTTTTTTTTTAACATAAAACTCACCTCACTTTCTGTGTGGAGCTCAATTCATCAGCCATCTCTCTGTGAGCCACAGCTCACTGAAAAAATTGGAGAGCAGCTTATACGTCAAAAGTCAAGTAGGAAAAAAATTAACAAGCAAGAAATTAAATCATTAAAACTCATCAGTATTTTGCCCAAAATATTTCATCATAGTACTTCACTCTGTCTCACAGCGCTAAACCGCAAAGCAAATTGCACAGGACGATAAATTACATTATCTTCATTTTACAGATGGGAAACTGAGGCATCAGAAAGCAAATAGACTTTCTCAATGAATTGATAATATAAAACTTATTTTCTGACTCTCAGCCTAGCAGTCTATTCAATAGACTATTCTGTCTTTAATTCCTATCTGAAAATGGTGAAAGAAATAAATGTGCTGTTATGTTAGCTTTTGCAAATCCATTTTGCCTTAGCACCAAGACAAAACAAAGCAAGAGTCAAACGTTTAAAATAGCTAAAAATGTTAAAGCACACAAGAAGACCATTTAGTTGCATTTACAGTTGGTAGGAAACTCTGGCATCATGTTTTTGTTTTAGAATTTTTATAGCTAAAGATTTCATTGTAGTACCTGGAAACACGGTAGTTTGCTGACAAGCTTCCAGCTTCAAGTACTCATTTCCAGGCCAAAAGTAGTTGAAAACAATGTTTGACACTGAAAATAAGTAGAGATATAAGAAAAATATTAAAATCGCTATGGGAGTGACAGGAAAAAATGGAGTGAGACAGATTTCTCCAGTCTGATCCTTTATGATTCTTTTCTAGTTATTGAGTATATAAATTTCAATCCCCTAGTACAGCTGAGGGGGGAGAAAAATACATGATTATCATATCACTCAAAGCTGCACAACTTTAAAATCAGCTCCAATATAAATTCACTCTCTATAAAATGACTTTTAATATTCTTTTCCTTAACATAAGTATTAAATTTTGTATGATTAAAAATTTATTTACCCTCTCTTCCTTAATTTAGATTTTTATTTGCTATTATTGCCATTCCCATCTGATCTCAACAAAATCTCTCAGTACATTATGACAAGAGTATACCACTACCTGTAACACATGGCTGGGCTTTGAAAGGTGAACCTTAAAGCAAATTAAAAGTGACCACCCCAGCCTGGTGGCTCAGACAACATGCATTATAACACCCTTTCACAACGGGTTAAAAGGGAGAAGGCAAGGGAGGTAAAAATCCTCTCCCTGGGTTAGGTAACGTGTTAGGGTTCTACATGTCTACAGCAAGATCCCCGGAATTTAGTTGTATTAATTCACCTGTCTTAGATGATTTGCTGCTTATTTGAGAAGCTGCTAGTACAGCCCTATTCTTTAATAACTCACCAGGTCTGGATGTATCCCAAGAAAAGTAAATAAAACAAAATAAAATAAAGCCAACTTCATCCAAAACTACGTTTAGTCAAAACACCATATCTGACCACACTCAAGGTAAAGCACCACCCTTTAAAATCAATGTTAGCTGCTTAACAAAATAACTTGTGTTTTGTTAGTACCTGTGGTTTTCCAATAGTTCACCTACGTAAAAATGTGTTTGATTTCTTGATTTCTGTATATTTACAGAGATATAAATAAACAGGAAAGTGGGAGGTTGTTTCAACCATACAGCTAAACTAAATGTTGCAAATTCTTGCAATTCTTGCAATTCTTGGAAACCTGAGCAAGCCAAGCACTGCAATTTAGGTACAATATGGAAATATATCTATTAAGCCATATAGCAATGCTTGTCTTCTCAGGAAGCTCATGCCAAAGATGAATCTCCAAAGAAAACAAAAACAAACAGGAGTGACTTCCCCCTTGCCACCACTCCCATTTCATCGCATGACCTTGACTCCACAGCACATTTTGTGCTTTTTGAAGTTAACAGTTATCTGTTTTCCTGCTAGTCTTTTTTTGACCCCTCTGTAGTTTCAGTTGTTTGGAACCATGGCTTTGGGGCAAAATGAGCCAGAAGTCCTCATGGCCGGCAGGTCTGGGACATCCCACTATCCCACTGAAGAAAACGTGTGTATAATCATATTTTATGGTGTGCCATGAATCCACCACAATGAAGATATTATGGTCTTCAAAACCCCCCTGATCTGATATACTTAACTCAGACTTTTTGTGTGTGTTTTTTCAGTGAAGTATAAAGAAACTTTAGAACTGATACATTATTTTAATCTAACAGTTATTCTTTCCAAGAGATATTCTTTCAAGACATGCCTGTAAGAAATGGTTTAATGTTTGTGACCTTTCTGCCCTCCAAGACCTACATACACTTACAGTGGCACATTATAACACCTATTGCAACATTTATGTTCCATAATAATGTAAGAAAGGCCATATCAGGACATATTCATCTGATCCTGTACCCCATTCCTAACAGTATCCTGTTAAACAGAGGATTCTATGATATCTCCCAAATATAGTGTCCCAGATCCCACTTTCTACACACATAATGTCTCCAGATTTCATAGCTGAGGCAGGCTTTCTTGTCATGAACGGGTCTAATTGAGTTTTGAATACATAAGCTTTTTCTGTCTACAACACACTGCAGTAATTTTGATCAACCTTTTTCAGACATTAAAGTTTTGGCTGCAAAACATCACCCAGCTCCCTGTTGCAGAGCCCACCAGTCAAGCCTTGGTGGCCAGCATGGCTGGCTGATGCATCGCTAGGCTTCTGCTCCTTTTCAAACCTTACCATAAACGGTTTGAGCATATTTAATAGAAAAGTCAAACTCTGAAACACCAAAATCAAGCCCCTACATGGCATAGCTTTTCCTGCACACCAGGAAAAACATCCACACTAAAATGAGCCAATAATGCAGCTGCTGGAATGGCAGTTCTCTTAAGCCCCAATAAAGACTCGCAAGAAAAGCCCAATTTGAAGTCAATGTCCACATTTTCACCTTAATAGAAGAAGATTTTGTCCTATCATCTCTATGTACAAGTAATACCAGATTTGTCATGGAGTCTTTGTAGAAGATATATTTTAAGCCCTCTAAACTGCATGAAAAACCCAAGGATTATTTTTAAGAGCTATGCTCTTTGTCTTACACTGATCATTGTTAGAGAAAATCATAAAGGCTGAATCATTCTTTCTAGCCTTATTGTTTGCATATATTTTAAACACTTTGATAATACTTTTTTGTGCATCATTTTCCCTCTAGAAAATTGTTATAATAAAACAGTTCGACAAATGCACAAGTGGACAATATAAACATTGCTTTACTGTATTAGAGGTGTCCCGAACAAGTGAAAAAGACAAGCTTCTCTCTAACTCTTGAAATTTGGTTAAAATAGTAACTATAAATAAAACAGCAATAGTCTAAGTGTTTATCAGTCCAAGTGTTACCACACATCCAGTCCAACAGCAAATAATTTCACAGTGATTAGATTTTTAGGCTACTATAGTGCACAGGGCCTTTTGAGGTAAACATTAGGCATCATATAGCTAGGTAACAATCCTCCTCCATTGTTGAAAGTATCCAGGTCATACAGACTATGCTGTATGATACCTATATTCAACAAATAATACATGATCTAGACTATCCACTTTTCAGGATAAACAGTTTCCCTGTTGCTTGTGACAGGGACAGGGAGGGATTGATTCCTATGCAATCAAGGAGTGCAATGAGGAGTCTGTAGGAAAGAAACAGTACCAGTCTGTTTCAAACACTGTGTGATGTGGTTACCCTGAAATGCCCTCAGAGAGGGCCAAGAGCAAGTCAAATTCTCTAGAAAGTAACTAGGTATGGAGGTGGTGAATTTGAGACCAGAAGTAGCACTGGATGGGATATGTAAATGGAAGACACTGAGACGGAAAGAATATTGGCTAAAGGTACTGTGAAATTTCTGCATCACTTCCACTCATGCCAACACACGTACAATAGTAGATGCAACCAACTGTTCAAAAACACCATCACTAACAGTAGCCAAAACATAGCACAGTCCACAAACATGTTAGATCCAGCTACAGTATTTCCAGCTCCACTTGTTTGCAGAAATGTTTTGTTTCTGTTGTCGTTAATCATATGTTTTAACTGAACGACTGTATAATACAGCTTGCTTCCCATTCTCCAAGTCTTCTCTGATCTTCCATTGTTTGCTGTCTTCCCATCACATTACTTTCAAATACAGACCTAAGGAGCAGCGAAGAGCTGGAGTCACCCAACAGGCCACTTTTTGGTGGTAGTCTGTCTCCAGCTCCCAGGAAGGAATGAGGTTCTCTTGAGGTACATATGAATGGAGGCACTTCCATTCAACAAATTTAAAATTGTGATATAACAGCAAAAATGGCTGAGCTGAGGGATTTTAGAAGCACAGTATGATATTAAATATTGTATTCTGTTACCAGCATAGGGTATGGTGACAGACAGGTGATGAATTTTTAAAGTTCAGTCTATCTATCTACCTATAGCAAATATCTCAACATTTATACTGTGGTCATCATTGCTTTTTATCTGAGAAGTTATCAGAGCAGTTGTGAACTTGGGAGTTAAAAGAAAAGACCTCTTTTTATCTCAAAGGTCATGTGCATGCTATAAAAATACAGATATGCAGTTCTATAAAATCTCCGGGTTAAAAAGTACATCTATTAAAACAAAACACGTGTGAAGATTCATGTTTCCTGCAATACAGACCTATTTCAACCTCACTGCAGGGACACTGGTGAAATTGAAATTATCAGTCCCATTAGTTATAAGGAAGCAGCAGAAGCTAAGGATGTGTGAGGTGAACTCAGGACACACCTTTATTAATTTTGGTAACTATATTTTGTGCTGCAGTGCTGGTTCGGCTTAAGATGTGCAAATAGCCAAGAACAGCTTATCAGGAAAAAACTGATCCACCCCTTGTCCTTAATGGGACACATGGAGAAAACCTGACAACAGCAGTTCCCCATCCCACGACAGGCAACCCTAGGCTCTCCTTAACCTCAGCCATGCTCTTGGTCCAGCAACAGCCTATCTTTGCAAAATTCCTTCTTGGAAATTCTGCTTCCAAAGAAAATTAAAAGTCAGGCTCATATTGTCTACCTTGTCTCATTAAGCTGGTCAAATGTGGAAGAGAAAAGCAACGGAAAGGCAAGAGAGGATTTTTTTTAATACAAATACTACCCTCGTCTCTTATAGTCTTTAGCAAACAGGCTTGACACTCAATAACCCAATTAGGTAAATGGGAATTTTTACTCAATTCATGGCTGTACAAGCATACAAGCAGGCATAGGGAGGAAAAAAATGACAACTCACATGGAGAAGATATCAAGAAGATTCTGCTCTTTCTGCTAAAAGTCTCACAGTTGCCTAATTGAGAGATTTGAAAAAAAAAATTAATCTGCCCCAATTATTAAAAAATATCTTGAAACAATACTGTAGGAACAGAAATGAGCCCAATTTTCAGAAGTGCTAAGCCCCTATTGTCCCACTGACTTCATCTGGAGCTGTGGATGCTCTGCTTTTCTGAAAAAATCAAGCCTTAGAAGTTCATGATACAGGAAAATAAAATGTCCACAAAAAGAGGGGAGAAGCGCTTATGTTATGACATTAAATTCTAGGTCTAAAGTTGTGCTGGGAATAGTTATTTACACTGCTGGTAAATTTCATATTGGAAATCCCAGTCCACTGAGAATACTCTCCCCAGCACCCCTCCCCCCAAAAGCCCCTAAAATACTGTAAACTTAAGATTCCCACGCTTATTTCTGAGTATGAAGTTTCATTAATTGTATTCATAAGCACCTACGTGTATGTGGATTTACAGGTGTATGCACAGCAATATACAGCAGTATCTCATGTGTGAAATGGTACTTTATGTGCAGACATAAACCTTATACTATTGAGACTTTCACTTTTACCCATGTCCAGTTAGTACCAAAAGCAAAATCTCATACCACTTGTTTGGCTATCTAACTATGGATCTAATCTCCTCACTTCTTGTACTCAGGCTCCGAGATCAGGTAGCTGAGTCACAGAAATGGTTAATTCTCAACGACCAAGGTGGCAATATAAATCCCCAACAATATCACCAGACAATGAATTAATTTTGCTGTAGGTTAAATATACATGATAGATACCAGTGACACACCCAACTAGTGTGTTATGCAATTATACTGTATGTAGATGGGCAACTTTTTAAAAATCCATCTAGTTAATTAATTCAAAGTCACAGACATACATTTTTTTAAGTAACTTAAGCGTTCCTGAAACGTTTACTAGCTAAACTTGTCAAAATGCATGCCATTATAAACTTCAGCCAGTTTAAAGCCTGATCTATCTTGCTGATGTTTAAACAGCTGACTGTTTCACTGCTTCTTATTTTAATTAAACTGTACACTCTGAAAATAATGTTGTGACAAAACTTGCTAACTGCTAATGCTTGTGTTGCCTCTGGAGACTGGCCATATGTTAGGAACCACTGTTCAGCACTGACTTGATGCATTCTGAACTTTACATGGGCATCATGAAAAAATGTAAAAGCCAAGTGTTTACTACCACTGAGATAGCCCTAACTCAGAGTCATCCAATGCTTTTAAAAATATGAATTCCATTTTCAAGAGCTCTCTCCATTCCCACTGAAATTGGTGACAGTTGGTCAAAATTCTATGCTTTCAAAAAATCTCACTTTGATAATCACATAGGATTCCCTTTCTAACGAGAAGCTCCTCTGTGATCCCTCACACAACTCAGATCACTAACACTGTGATCGCAGCAGTACTCGCACACTCTTATGGGGCTCCAGTCTTTAAATGAGAACTGGACAAGGTCCTAATA
Source organism: Alectura lathami (assembly GCA_013399715.1). Taxonomy (NCBI): domain Eukaryota; kingdom Metazoa; phylum Chordata; class Aves; order Galliformes; family Megapodiidae; genus Alectura; species Alectura lathami. Next base: position 1,022,790 of record VXAV01009322.1, on the reverse strand, counting down.
AACTTCCATTATGAAAAGGTTTTGAAATTTGTCAGTTGATTTGGAGGAACATGTTAGTAGACTCATTTGCTCCTGATGTTTAGCTACTTTGCAATTTGATATTGTGCAGTTGTTATAATTATAGGGTATACAATGATTATATCTAAAGCTACAAATACACAACTCACATTAGTGTAAAACAAATGCAAAGGCCATTTCACATGTTTGCTGAGGTCCGTAAAGGAACTGTAGCTGTTTAATATAGTAAAAACCCAAGTATCTAGAGCACCCTGGCACTCTCATGGGAATAACATTGAAATATCTCCAGTGTTTTGCATTAGACATCTGTATTTCATAACAGTATCTCCAATAAAACAAGAGACCATGTAAGAGGTCTGCTAATGTCATAAGAGAACTTATTGTGAATGAAACAACCTTGCTGCTTTAATGAAACTGGACTACTTGTAGCAGTGTGAACCTATGGATGATACGTGGGCTGGGCTTTATTAAAGGTTACTGTACCCATGAAAAAGCAGAATAGCGTTTGATCTTTACCTATACCCAGTTTTGCTCCACCTTTTAAAAGGCCATCTTCTACTGAGTCTCTTATATGCTCTCTCAAGGTATGTGTCACGAAGACAAAGCATTGCAGGAGTTTCATAATTTACTCTTTAAATGAAATTCCATGCAGAGTAAGTAGGAACATAGGAGAATAATTATTTGCAGAAGCAAGCCAAAAGACCTATTCCTCACCAGCATTATTGTATCTATTCTTACTCAGTGCTAATGTGAGATTGAAAATAAGGACAGGACTAAGTAGGGGGAAGAAAAGATTTGGAGGTACAAAGGAAGGAAAGCAGTAGAGTAAAACGAAAAGTCTGAAGTCTCATTATATGATATTCATTAAGGCATTGAAAGTAAAAGTCAGCAATTGCTAGCATTCAATTTGAATACTGTATTTTACCAAAGATGTTAACTCGTGTGTACTTTCTGATTTGTAAGTGTCATGCTAAGGAAAGAAAATGAGCAAGTGAAGGATAAATCTATTTGGAAATTTTTGTTTGAACTTCCTTAGCATGTCTTTGACAGCAAAGCCACTCCTTATAAGCTCTTCCCACAAGGACTTTAACAGGTCATTTTAAGGATAAATCCTTACAAAATATTAGCACAGAGAACAATCAGAATTTTTAATCATGAAATTTTTGACCAAAAAAAATTATTCTAAATCTTAAAATCATCTTCCAACAACAACAACAAAATTGCTTCTATGCCATAACCAAATACCAATAACTTGAAACCATACTCACAGTTGTCAGTTCACAGGGTATCCACATCCTGAAACACATGTATAAAAGCTATGTGGATCTATGAGTACATTTGTAACATGTACAACTAATAATTAGAAGAAAAGGTTAAATTTCAATTTTTTTTTTTTCACTTCAGTTACTTCAACTTTGACTCACATTAATATACTGATTTTTTTAACTTTCTACTCTGTCTCATTTTTTGCCAGTTCCATTTAAGCTTTCACTTTCAAAGGTGGTATAGGCAGCCAAACTCCTGAAGAACAGGAGAGAGATCATGTCTGAAATTAGGATCATTGTTAAAGAATGTAGAGAACTGACCATCATGATGGCAAGTGATGACTTTTCTGTGTCAAGCTTTTTACCACTCAATATCCAATACGGATCACATTTCTCTCTAGATTTTTTTGTTTTATTCCAGTGAAAGTGGTATCTTCCTCTGAGTAATCTTCTCTTTAAACAAATGCACTACTTGGGCAGTTCACAAATCTACCCATTTTCCCAAGTCATGCTTTTTAACCTGAGTTAGCATCTGAGAGGGCCTCCTCCTCCTCTCATCACCAATTCAGACACAACTGCTCCTCTTGCAATCAGTCATTGTGATACTCACATGATCCTGTCAGCCTGCTCAATAATTTGGTTGTCAGCTTCAGTTGAGAGCTCTACACATCCAAGTCCTCAAATCCACTTTTTTGTATATTCACACAACTTGCTTCACCGTTACAGCAACTTCTTTTTCCCTGGCTTTCACAAATGCAAAATTATTCTCCTTATATTCATGCAAAACATTGCTGTAAACTCCATTTTTCAAAGTCAACTGTTCTTGAATGGGGCCATGTAATTTCTCACACTGTGTTCCCTGGTTCCTCCTTTCTATTGCATCAGATGTAAGATACTTGTTTTCCCCATCCCTATGATTTCTGTACTATCAGGCCACAATGTCACTCTCTACAACCCACTTGTCACATTTCCAGATAGTCAATGCATGTTTTCTCTCGTAGCATAGCATATGTTTTGAAAGAGTTCTCTGCAAACACCCACAAAGCCATACCAATTACCTTCCTTCCTCTAAACTCTTCCCAAGGGACCCTTCAACATTAAACTGCCACAGGCAAAGATGTTACCTTTTCCCTTGATGTCCCCTTCACCTGCCTTCGCTGCTGCACCCAGTCTGGGAGCTCAGGCTTGGTGCAGCACTCAATGCAGCGTGCTCCTCTGGCCACAGCTCCCACAGGCTGTGATTATACTGAAAAAATCAGCAACAAATATAAAACCTACATGACCAATAAGGGAAGGGAGCAAGCAGTGCTAGCTGTCGTTCTCACGCAGCTGCAAGACTTGACATTAAGGCAACAAGGAAAACTGCTAACTTAGGCTGTCACTTACGCAGACACCAGAAAGAATAGCAACCAATCATCCTCTCTCCTGTATTCCTCAAAGTCCTGCACACACTAGGCTTTTCCTGCTTTCTTCTGTGTTCCACAAGTAGCTGGGACTTGAAATGGTAGTTCGTGTTCATCTTTTCAAGCCTCACAGATATCTCATTGCCACAGCGTTACTGCAAGTAATGAAACACAGACATTAATCCAGTGTGTTACTACCTCCCCCAGTCAGTCCAGAGGCAGAAAGCTAAACTGCAAAAGTTCTGCAGCGTACGTAATTTACAAGATGATTTTAAATTTTAAAAAAATAAAATAAAAAGCCCATCTTAATAACAAGTGCAAGATCTGATATCTGAGAAATATATTCAAGTCTGCTTCAAAATGTTGACATTTTCAAGACAAGACCATTTAAAGGGCATAACCTAATGAATCATTAGCACCAAAGCCCATCTAAATTAAAAGTGTAAGAAGATGCTTTAGAAGCATCACTCCTTTCTTTTCTTTCTCTCAACTTTGTTATTTCAGTTTCAGGGAATATCCAAAGTCCATTTACATAAATGTGCTCTTAAAAACTTCTTGCTCTGATAGACTTGATGGAGTTCCTTTCTCTTCTGTCATAGGAAGTAAATTGGACTTGGTGTTTTTAAGAAAGAAAATGTGTCAAATCAGGTTCTTATTCTCAATGGAAAGGGAAAGAAATTTATTTCATTAGTAGGATCTGCCCTAATTTCAGAATAAGTTTTTCATGGTATGCTCAAATTTATATATTCACAGTCTTCCTACAGGTGTCTACTTAATGTAACAGTATATTTGTGCACACATTCATTTTTGGTGTGAGATTTTATAAGCATTAAACAATCCAAAACAGGACTTCCTCAAGATTTTATCCAGGTTCTATAATATCTAAAGACATTTAGAAAATTGCCCAGAAAAAGAAAAATAACTGACATAAATATAAATAAACGTAGCTAGAACTCAAATATTTGAGCTTTGCACAAACAGCGCATCTCAGCTTGGGCCCAATCTGCTCATGAAGGCACAGCAAAAGCCCCAATTTCCAAATTCCCAGAGATTTGCCCACATTTCCAAAAGAAAATTTTGGTCTGTGTGAGTTGAAAAGGAAGAGGCAATGTTTTTGCCACTGAAGCCTTTTCAAACATTATGCCCAACATACCTACAGCAACTAACAAAGGATACAAGTCGCTCCCCAATGTCAGATAATATAGTTTAGTAAGATGGGACTGCAGATGACTCTTTTCTGAATAAGTTTGCACTGTAAATGATAATTTTTAGACTCTCATATTCTCTTCCACCACCACCACCACCCAAAAATGTTTGCTCTGTTTAAACTGGTTCCTTTCACTCTGAAGGACAGAGCCTAAGAAAACAATTCCTGAGAATTTTACTCCTAAAATCTTACCACCAACATCCCTGAATAAATTTCCTTATATGATTCTCTGCAAATTAGATGTCTTTAACTGTCCCATGCCTATTTTTTGGCACACAGATAATTTGTGGGGATTCCTACATTTGAGTTGTAGATGTATGCATAGGTGATATAAAACAGAATAAGTAGAATCAAAAAAGAAGCTCTAAATATTTGAGGTCACATATCAAATATGGATATAATTTTAAAATATATTAAATTTCTGTAATGGTTGAACTGACAAAGCAACAATCTGAATTTATCACCCTGCTACTAGTGTTTGAGTATGTCGACACTTGAAGTTTGGGTTCAGTCTATATTTGAGGTAGGGAAAGAAAACTGAAATTAAAAAAAA
>VXAV01009322.1:1011097-1018337 GCA_013399715.1 Alectura lathami | reverse complement strand
CCAATTTAGGAATTTTATTTCCTAAGTCATTTAGTTGCTTCCAGAAAGCCCACCCACATACATAAACATAAAAATGGGCACCTAAGCCTGGATTCTATGTACACCCACTTCTTCAAACTGCTGTTAGTCATTTTCAGCAATATCCTTATTGCACAAGTCAGCATAAAGGCCTGAATATTAACCTTTTTCTGTTTTTATATTTATGTACATTAATGACAATTGAAAGGTGAAAAAAGTGTCATCTAAATATGAATACTAATTGAAGGGAAATATTTTCATCTTCATTTTGATTTAAATGCTGTATGAGGGATGAACACAAGCAGAGAAACTGACTATGGACGATGGGGAAAAGACAATAAGATGTATTAGTGATAAAAGTATCATTGATTCATTAAATTCATTCTGAGCACTGAATCATGTCTGGTAGGGACAGTCTCATTTTGGCAAAAAAAGAGACGGGTGGATAGCACCATATTTTTCATATATTCTGTTAATTTCTGTAGTTTCTTCTTTCAAAAAGTGTCAAAGTAACTGTGATCACTTTGCAATCATTCCCCACTTAGCAGCCACTAATTAGTATCTCGCAAATCTGAAATTTCTGAGGAATGTTGTGTTCCATGGGATGTGCCAAATCCGTTCACTCAGGACACAAGTCTCGATCTTTCCAGCTCCTCTGCCAAGGGACAAGTCACTCGAAGCTATGAAGCTGTCATGCCAAGGAGTAGCCCTCAAATTTGGAAGGGCTGATCAGTACTGTTTCAGCCAAAGCCACAAATCATTTCATTTTCCAAAAAGGTAAAAGAATTTTATAAAACTGACCTGGCAAGCAAGATCATGAGCCCAAGGAGAGCCCAATTAAATTCAACAGATTCTCTCTCATGTGCCAGCAAAGGGGAAGAAGCACTTAAAAGAAAACAGAATCATAAAAAACGAGGTAATCTGTTCAACTACACACAATTACAAGGAAGAGTAAATCATTACAAAAAAGCCTTAAACATATAATCTATTCTATTCATTTTTTCTACAGCATAAACAAAATATCTTTATCCCAAAGTTTTGAGGGCTTATAACTAATTAAAAATATTCATAACAAACAAAATTACTTGCTCAGTCCAAATAACTCCCTGCCCACATAAATCAAATCAACCCAGAATCACAAAAAAAAATCCCAGCTTGCCTCATGCTCTTCAACCATCAGCAAAAGCTCAGCAAAAATAGCTCTGCGGCATGTTCTGAAAGTTAAATTTGGGCTATTCTGGACCTCAGGGAGAATAAATTCTGAAATCAAAGAATCTTCATGGAAACCCCTATCACTATTTTCTTTCTATTAAGAGAAAAGCTCCATCATTTATGCATCTCTGTAGACGATATATATAGTAATATATAGATACCTAAAAAAATTTGTTAAATGACCAGCTGAAGTAATTTATGCTTTTTTTTCAGTAACTTTCACTCAGTTCTGAACAACAAACATCTAACAGAGAGCAGAGGTGTGTTATAATACCCTATGAACAGAAAATTACAATCTGCAATAGCATCATCAGTGTTTGAATCATTTTAAGCTACATGTCACACACATTTGGCATATACCTAGTCTCAAAGCAAAAAAGGTGCCTATGCTGACAATTGAGCAGGTGGAAGACAACTGCCACCGTGTACATATGGAAAAGTGAAGAAAACCTTTTGGCTAGAGATAGGCACCAGGTCAGATTTTTTTCAGAATTCCTCAGATCCAAGCAAATTGATACAATGTTCAAATCCACTTCCTTCGAGAATTGTATTTCAAGGATCTCCTAAAGGCATTTTGTGATGTCCAGACTAAAAGAAACTCAGTCTCCATGACTCCAGGACATTTCTGAATACACCTTTTGATTCTTCCTCCCAGCCATAGTGTCACCACTACCACTCCTCCTGGGCTGAATCTCCACTGTTCCACTGCTTTCCATACGTTTATCTCAAACTCTCACCAAGATCATATGAAATAGTGAGAAAGAGCTGGGTGTCACTGGAGTTTATGCCACTCATGCTAATTGATCTCCATATGACACTGAATAAAATGGGGTGGGAAGCTCAGGTTAGTGTCCAACAGGTCAAATTATCTGAGGTTCAATAAATTAGCATGGCTACACAAATTTCATCTTTACATGTGGCGTAATTGACTAATACAAAATTCAATTTTCATAGTCAGAACTTAATCTAAGGTTGCCTAGTAAAGTCTAGACAATTGAAAATGTATCAGCATTCATAACCTTCTGGACATAGTCCAATTTCGTTAATAACCTACAGTTACAAAACTGGTATCAGACTGCCAAGATGCCAAACAAAAGTCTAAGAAAGGTGGACTAGTGTTTTCTACTCTTTGCTCTCATGCATTTTAGTGATGAAAGGCATTTCAGCTCTCCTAATTGTTTCTCTGATCATCATCCAGCCTTCTGCAATAAGTAAAATGACCAGCCTCACTTTCAGAGCACCATTCCAATCAGGGGAACTTAAAAAAGAAAAATAAAACCACTTAATATACACTTGCAGTGCACCAGAGAAGAGTCAAAGACATAAAATTAGATTTCAAACTTTGCCAAGGACAGGGGGAACTCAGAGCCACAGTTCAAAATGAGAAATATTTAATTATGTAGAAACTAATTAATATTAGAATTGCAGTCTTTTCCTTACATGGGCCTTAATCCACACTTTGTCCACCTCTTATTCTGAAGCACTTTTTCAAACAAACACGTACAGACTCCACTTAAAGTTCCATCTTCCAAGCAGATCTTTATACAGTGACCTTATTCTGATTATTACTCCATGGTTTTACCAGTCCCATTTGTTCCTGACCAGAAGGTGTTTAAAATTCCACAGTAGCTTCACAAACTTCACATGTGACTGACAGTGAACTCTCAGGTTTCTGAAGGTTTTTCTGATATATGGTACCATGGGACCCAAAGACATGCAACTGTCAGAAGTTTGAATGGAGACCAGCTTTCTGAAGTTCATTCTCAGGGGCATGCTCCAGACTCTGAATCCAGAAATATGGATGCTGATAACAAAAAACACGCACAAAACCCTCAAACACCACTCAAAGGCGTGGGTGAATGTTAGCGGACGGGAAGTCTTCCACATATGTATGTGGTTGCAGAAGGAAGTAATGGTTGTAGTTCAGCTGGGAGACAGCTTACCAGCCTCCACCCTTATCTAAATGTATATATCCCTGATTTTTTTTTTTCTTCACATATGCATAAAGATTGACACATCAATTAACATTTAAATGCAGAAGCTAGTAGATTCATTTTCAAAAAAAGGCCATGAATTCAGCAGAGATCAGAAGTTGAGTCAGTTATTTGAGACTACTAATTCAGGGCTGGAGACAATGCAGCAGCGACAACACTAGACACAACTTTCCCGGTGTCTGTAATTGAAAGGTACCTAACATGCTCTGTTATAAAGTCCTGTTTTCAGTTGTTTCTAGTTTTGCCAGACTCTCAGAATCTGGACTGAAATTTTCTACAGCAGAATTCTGCCTCAGGCTTCCNAAAAACGGGGAGAAAAACATGTTGTTTTGTTTATTGTTTTAAAGAAATAATAATAACATTGAAATCAAAAAAAGAAAAAAAAAAGCTGACTGAGGATCTCTACTGTTTCCATTCTTTTGCATAAGATATGAAAGGTCACACACAGACACAAAAAAGCCACCCTCATGCCAAGGATATGAATTCTTTCATCCTTGTGTAATCTGCCCAGATCTGGCAAAGTTAAGAGCCTCCCAGGAATTCTGGTTCATATGCATCAGTAGGGACTTCAGAGCTTAACTTTTGTAGTTTCCCAAGATTTTGTATTTTCAGCTGCCGCTTAAATGCTCTAATTCTTCCCCTGTTCTTCCTCTTCCTGTCTACTCGGGCTGCCCTGTAGCCACGCTCATGGCCCAAAAGCAAACTCTTAGTGTTTCTCACCTATCCCCACCTAGATATCCTGGAAGTGCTTAGAGGAGGGGCTTCAAAGCCCTTCTGTGCCCCTTAGCTCAGTGTTTCAGGGGAAGAAAATAAAGTAAAAGGAGCGAAGAGCTGCAGGACATGAAAGTGAAATAGGTGAGTTAAGGTAAAAGACAGTATTCAAAGATGAGCAGAAAAGGATTGCATAGGAGGAAATACAAGGAAGATCATAGTACAAATGAAACTTAGGAGTCCTAAGTGGGTTTCAACAAGTGAAACTTTATCAGGAAAGTCAGCATTATATTGCCAGCTACGTAATTGCCAGCAGCATTCGGATTGTCCAGGTCTATGGTCCAGAGAACCAAGGCTGCTTTAAGAGACCTAAAAGTCATTCTCTATTTCAGACTTATTTAATTATTTATTTCAGTTGAGTTGCTACATATAATATATTTGCGATGCAAAGCATACTACTGTTCCATACAGGAAATACCAGTAGTATTGTATTTACATACAACTTCAATTCACTTCCTTTATGAATACAAATCATGATAGTGCTTTTAATTATACAGTCACCTGCATCATCCACTGCATAGGAGAAACCTATCTTGGGAAAAAATCTGAACTATATGGGGAGAAAGGCTAGCATCCACAGGATCCCTATTGCACCTCTTACAAGAAACATAAAGTGATTAACAAAAGACATCAAAGAAAGGAAAATAAGGATAGTCTTCTGGTCAAAGTACTCTATTTTTATAGTTGAAAAGTAAATAGAATTCCATCTCTTTTATCACCTTTCACAGTTACAAACTGTGTGCTCTGTGTTTTTGAATTCCTAACGCAAGGCACCTGGGGTCAGGTTGGCAAAGGTACCAAACACTCCCACCTGGAATGAATGGGAACTGTGCTTTCAACATGAAAAGAACTATGAGATACCAAAAGTTTAAAAAGGAATGGTGAATGTTAGATATCTAATGAGAATGGGCCCTGTTGAAAGTTGTAGAGCCCATTTTTAGCTTTTTCTGAGATGAGGTGAATCCTTCTCTCATAAGGATTTTGAATAGTTGGATTCATTTTCCTTTGTGAATGACTTACATGCTTAGGTAAGCACACCATGAGTGGGTGGAGAGAGTGGAACACATGGTTTTGTGCTAATTGTAGGGTTTGAAGGAGCTATCTTTAATAAGAAAAACTAGAGAAATATTGTAATGTTTGGTAACTGAATGCAGTCTTGTTCCACAGTTACACTAATTGTGTAACTAATTGTAAGCTCTTATTTATGTTACACCATGCTTCTACTAGGGCATAAACGAGACTTACAAAAGATTAGTTTGCTCTTAACTGCTACCATGGGATTTTCAAATTCTGAGTTCTTTATTCTACTACTCCTCATGTTCTTATTGCAAAATCTTCTTGTTGATTTTTCATGAAGTATCTGAGTCCATGAGAGGAATCATGTGTGGTGATGGATACCTTTCAAAGCAGTTTTCAGAGTTCCCCTTAAACTAAGATTAAAGTTAGCTATAGCTCCTTTTTTATTGGATTACCAGGTGCCCATAAAAGTGGTAATTTTCAGAAATGAATCAATAAATACAGCTAATTATTGGCAAATGGCTTAAAGCCATCTCACTTCCTAGGGCTCTGATCTTATTGTAACCTGTATGTTAGTCAGGCCTGGATCAGCAAGTAAATGTGAACTCCTTGAGGAAAAACTTGGGAGCTTCAGGCTGCAGTGGAGATAATTCAGTAGGTGGCATTATATCCTTAAAGATGGTGTCAAGATGGTCCCCTTGTAGGATATTTCATTAAAAGCAACTTCTGAGCATATTCCTAATCTTTGGCCCCCATGTTTTCATGGTGAAGGAACCCCAGTTTCCTTTCTCCAGAGGGCACAAATGGAGCTGTGAGTCTAAGTGCTCCTACCAAGTGCCAAAGGGATTCTGTGTTCAGCTTCCCACAGACGACACAGGCACCAAAACTGCAAAACCTCAGGTACAAAAGAGGTTTTTCAACTCCTTCAGTCTGTCAGAGGCCTACATTTTTGTAGCTATGTTCCAGCCAGTGGCCTGTGCATGCCAGCCCTTAACCTCTATCAAAACTCTGAATCTGGCCATTATTAGCTAACTTCTCAGAGATGAGAATTCATAAAACCTGCAGATGCAAGTCTTGGCCCTACACAGAAGACAGGCTGAGTTTCCTAAACAATAGGACTTACGGTCTACTTAATTCAGAGCTGAGGGCTCCACTTGGTGGTAGGGTTCAGAAAGACTCCTTTCAGGTCTTTTCCTGTCCTGAAAATTGTAGGTGGTAGCGTTTACTACTGAAGATTTTAAAAGTTTAGGAGACAAAGATTTTACTTCCAGCTTACTTCTACTTATTATGACAGTAAAGCAGAAGTAAGAGAGGAGTGAAAATCAGCAGAAATTTTTAATTTTGCTAGGAGGGAGGTTGCTGAAGATAAGATGTAGTTAGAGACAAAATGAATACTTCAGGTACATACCAAGTTACCTCATCATTTACGAGAAACACAAGTTGAAAATGGTTTTCTGTAATAGTGAGGCCATACATAAATAAGGAACAAATTAGACTCATACACTTATGTAGCCATTTAACTCCAGGTTCTCTGGGTATTCACGTCAACATCCGGAGCCTAGATTTCATTGAAAGTGGATGGACAGACCTGTAATTTCTTAACTGACTTTTCAAAATAGGATTAACTCCTAAAGCCTCCAAAACACTTCAGCAAACTTTATTCTGAGTTGTTTCTGTAGAGAAAACAATCGCATTTTAACTTTCTTACTGTACACCTTTTCCTCACACACTGTGTCTCCTATCCAAGACTTGACATGGAGTGGTTTGAACATAAGTGATCCACTTTGTATTTATGGATGCCCTTTTCTTTTCTTTTTCAAAGAGTATGTGCAGAGAGTGCATGGTGTGACAAAAGATAAAAGAAATTGTAAAAGAGAAACTTGATCTTGTTCTCTGGGCTGGCAGGGGTGTGTAGGTGTGGCCCTCGCAGCACTACACTGATTACTTTGTTGAGATTGAAACTGTAGTTTGCAGAATTCAGCCTTAGAAAGAACAAGCTGCCTCTATTTCGATATCCACAAAGAGAGGGAAGGAGGAGTGGCAGGAGGTTTCAAGGGGGCCTGTAAAAGCCATTCAGAAAACTAGCAACACTTTAATTTTGTTCCTATGAAAATCTTGTCAGCCACTACTTCAGTCTCTGAACCACATTCTCACCAACTCTGTTGATTCTCCTCCTTTAAAGTCAGTTTATTCAGCTTGTTATGAATGACTTTCAGCTGCTCTGTAAA
>VXAV01009322.1:1003597-1006097 GCA_013399715.1 Alectura lathami | reverse complement strand
GTCAAGTTTTGCTTTTCTCCATGTGCAGATCAAATCAGCAGAAAGGGGCTCTGTTAGTCTGCTGCCTCTGATTGTGCTTTTCGGGTTCTTGCTCAGGTTGGTTGTGGCTGAGTTTTGTTACTACTTCGAGGGAGAGTGGGGAAAGAGCGATAGGAATTGTCATCGCACAACATGCTTGTTCCAGGAACCTTAATATATATAAATGTAAAAATAGAGAGAAGCTTAGTTTAAGTGGGGAGGGAGGGGGTAACCTGTCCTAAACATATGCATTTCTGAGGTTGCTTTGATTTTTATTAAAACTGCTGGATTATATGAGGGAGGGGTGCAGATGGCAGAGCACTTCAATGCTTTTAAATCTTTCTTGGGTCTTGAAAGACTTCTATAATATGAGTGTCATTCAAATTTAGGGTATATTGTAAGCTGACATCTTTCAAAGCTTTGTGGAAATCTAGCGTGATGCTTCTAATAGCAGACAACAGATATTCACTTTGAAGTCTGAAAACTGTATTCACAAATTCTTAATCTGGTCTTTCTCCAACTGCAGATGGCTCTTAGAGGAAGATGCCTTGGATTTTTTTAACTTTATTTACAGTAGGCTAGGCTCAACATCTTTATTATAAAACATGAAGAAACAATCATCTGTGAGCGTGACTCAATATCAAAGCATGCTGTATCTTTTCTGTGTTTGCATGTCTGTCTGTCTGTCTCTTGGTCAAAGCTACTCAACAACGACAGCATATCCGTGTCTATTACTTTTCCCCCTCCACCACTAGGTAGAGAGTAAGGCTCTGTCTTCAGGTTCCTGGGACAAGGATCCTGCAGGGGGGAAACGGTTTGCCTGCGTCCAGCCTTCAGCTTAGAAAGTGCGGGGAGGGAGGTGACAAGGGGCGAGTGGTGCCTCGCATGTGGCCAGACCAGGGGCAGTGGGGACCCTGCCATGGAGCAGCAAACTTTCACACAGGAGTTTGCACTCCTTTCTGAGCAGCCCAATTCCAGCACTGAGAGAGGCTGTGTTTTCACCTTCAGGGATTTTTCTCATTGCTCATTAATAGAGAGATCTGTATCTTGCCTTTTTTATTATTATTATTTTTTTTGCGTAGGCAACTTATTGTTTTGTTTAGGCAAAGTATTTGGGGAGGAGTGATGGGGAGGAACGTTCCTCTGCTTCCTTGGATCTGTTTCTGGAGCGCTCTCTGGGAAGGTGATCCTGAGCCGCTTCAGTAGAGGTCACTTGTGTGTGTGTGCGTGTGTGTCCCTGGTGTTTGTGTCTAGCATATGCATGTGGTTTTGCTGACTGCACTTGCAGGCTTGTAAATTTTCACCATGGGAAATTACCAACAAAGCCCAATCTGTCTCCTGGCTGCTTTGCACTTTCCGAGGGCGGCTGTACTTGAGCGAGCTGCAGAACGAGAGAGAAAGAGAGAGGGAGAGAAAGGGGGAGCTGGGAGGGGGAGAGGAAGGGTGGGTGGGTGGAGGGGGAGAGAGGTAAATAGCCTTAAATCGGAAGGGAGCTGCTTCTCTGTGGTCTTCCGCAAGAGCTGCCTGGGCTCTGCTGGCTCAGTAATAACTGAGTGACCTTTTCTTTTGCTGTATTATGTCTGGCTGGTAAGGGATTGCATTTTGCAGCTGATAAAGCCCTGACTTCATTCAACTCGGCTCCTCACACGCTGCTTTAGGTAAGTTGTCTTCAGCCAGGACGGAGACAGACAGCCTTGGACTGCAAGATACTAAAAGGAGGACACCTGTAGCTCGGATGCGGTCAACACAATTACTTGGCGGATCCTTGAGGACCTCATTATTTTAAACTTAAAGAATAGCGATCTCCCTCCCCATCTCTCCCACCCCCCCTTTATTTTTTTTCCCCAAACAATGCTTCTTTTTGACCTTTCCCAAGGAGAAGAGCTACAAAGCAGCCACTGTGCTTATTGAACTGCCTCCCCTGTATCGCTTAATTGAGAAGGTAAGTGAGGCAACTGTGTACATAAGCTTTGGGTCATTTGTGTATGTGTGTCTGCATCACTCTCTCTCCCTCTCCCTCTCTCTCTGAGTCATCAGCCGGGGCTGCAATCCACACACACATCTCTGCACTGCAACTTTCGCTCGAGCTGCAGCTCTGCTGAGACTGTTTTGTTTAAATCATGTGAGGCTTCATTATTTTTATGATGAGACATGAAATACATGCAAGCGGAGGATGCTGAGCGAAACCCATCTAACTGGATGTCTCGAGAAATAGCAGTCAAAGTTAACAATGAATTGCAGCAACCCCCCTCCCGCCGCCTCCGTTATTATTGTTATTATTATTCTTGCTTCTTCCAGAGCTGCTCGAAACGTGCTCTCAATTACCAAGGGAGTAGCTTAATTTCCCACTCCCCGGCTCTAATCCGCCAGCCTCCCCGTACAGCAGTTTCATTTGCAACCGGCTCGGCGCAGGGTTAACCCTTTGGGCAGCGCGGAGGCGGCGGCGGGCCGGGGGCGACGGGCAGGCACCGGGCAGCCCCCA
>VXAV01009322.1:992914-1003003 GCA_013399715.1 Alectura lathami | reverse complement strand
CCCCCCCCCTCCATCGCCCCATCCCTCTGATGCTTGAAAAGGAATTAGCACAAAAGGCTTGAGCGTCCGACTCCAAAAGGGAGTCTTTGTTGTAGAGTGTATGTTTCTTATTTATTTTTTTATTTTGCATGTGAGCTGCATCAAAATTGAACTCAGTCTTGCAAATCTCTTGTTGGCCTTTGCCAAGCACTAGCACTTTGCTGCCATGGTAACTGTAATTAAACTGATAAGAGTGGAAAAATGTCAGTATCTCTGAGCCTTGCAGCTGCATTGGAGAAAAAGGGAATCAAATTGGTTCCCAGCACCACTGCTCTAAAAAAGGAGGGAGGGAGTGCAGGGAGCTGGGGGTGACACGACAGGGGTAGGAACATAGCTAAGCAGTTCCGTCCCTGAGATCTGGGTACATCTATTTGCTGTGATGTCCCTTAGGGGGCTACAGCCTGCAGGGATGCTCTGGGCCAGTGAACAGAGAGAAACAAGCTTTTAGGCCCAATCTAGCTTTCAAAAAGAGAAAGGGAAAGAAGAGAAGAAATCTTTTGTTTGGTGTCTCTTGGCAATCGACTAGCCGTGTTGGCCAAATTCTTTTAATCTGTATCACTGCTCCCAGCTGCGGGATTGCATTCCCATTTTTAGTTTTTACCGAACCTCCTCTCTTTTCCCCCATTCTAAAGCCACCTCCTATATTTAAAAAAAGTCAGTCAGATTCCTCTGTAGAAGAAGGGGCAGGAGATGAAGTTTAGTTATATAGCATGGAAAATTAACTCAAAAGTATACAGAAGTGTCTATATTCAGAGTACTAAAAAACCTTATATTAAAAAAAAAAAAAAACTGAGTGTTATGGAGTTGCGGTTACTTTGTTGTGTTAACTACAGAAGCTGAGACTGTGCGGATGAATGGCACAGAACAAGAGAGCATAATGGAGGCAATCAACCGTTAGGCTGGTTCACAATGCAATCCAGGCAATTAAAAGCTCACCAGAGTTTAAATGAAATGGTTCTACTTATTTCTGTGCACCACACTGCACAGGCTATTATTTATGTCTCTTTTTTTAATTATGATTTCCCTTAAACTGTCAAATAACTCAGAATAGCGGGGTCTCAGAGGCAATAAGAATTTTCCACAGAACAATTTACATGCCAGTCTAAAACTAGTTACGACTCCTGATGTGCTACATGCGAGTTATGAAATGTTTCTTCCCCTCTAAAACCTTAACTTTTTTTTTTTTTTTTAAGTCTGTGTGTATTGTCCTGAATAATTGGAGCAATGAGTGCTTATAGGATGAAGCTACAAAGTGGGAGAGCATCTAAAATGTGTTCTTTTTTATCATCTACTGGATCTCCAACTCTCTTGCTGACTGCGCGTTGTCTGTCAGATCGCTGTCTTTTAAAGACCAGTGCGCTGATATGTAATTTGCCCCAAACTGATTTCTATTTATTTTGAAGCAAAAGCAAGTTTTCCCTTTCTTGCTCCCACTGTCCTTGGTAGAACCGAGTGTGCTGCAGCGAAGGAGGACAGTTGAGTGGGCTTTAAAAGTTTGTGAGTGCTGCAGTGCGTGACAGCGTCCAGCGCTTCCCCCCAAGCATTCCTTGTGCCACGAACCAGCAGCTGTTCTGAGGGTCTCGTGCAGCTCTTCGTGCTAGCAGGGACCGGTCCTGCTCACAAACGCTGCCACCTTGCTAGCAAAGCAGAGCTCTGTCAGATTTTTAGAAGGGTGGTGATCAGAATGAAATGAATTTAGGTCTCTCTGCCTTCCTTTCAGGAGGCTAACTTAGCCTTTTATTTCCTCTTTATCCTGTAATTCATAATTATAGATCGCTTGATTAGTGTTTCATTGTGCAGTAACAACAAGGGCCAGGGATGGGAGTCACTTGTGTCAAACTTGTTTGGGGAGACAGAGGGAAATCTAGAAGCTCACAGACCGATTTATGAAGTTCTCAGAAATCCTAGACGCAGTGGATGGCGATTAGAAGCCTTATTCCTAACAGAGCTTTGCAGTTTGTGTGCGCTGTCTTGGGGCCTGGGGAGGAGAAGGAGGGAGGGATGGTGAGCAGGAGAGAGGAAGTGGTAGAAAGTGAACTGGGGTGAAATAGAAAGGGTTTGTCTGACAGTGACAGAATAGGCACTGAAATTTCCCTGTTCTGAGAGCAGATCTGCTCTGTGATGCAGAGCATAGCTAGAACTCTGCCCAACAGAAGGGAAAGCCGGGTTTGATTTTTGCAGCCTGGGTGCAGCCCTTTGGAGCCATCCGTGTTTGGTAAGCACTCCCTGAGCCCTGCCTTCCCCGGGGAGGGGGCAAGAGGGCAGCTAGGCAGTGCAGCATGCCCCCGACAGGAGCTTGGGGGTTTCCTGGGTGCTGCCAGCCTCTGGGAGCTCCTGCCTGCTTCCTGGGGAATGACTGGGACCTGGAGCCACAGCCAGTGGGAAGCTGGCTAGCTGCAGGTATGCTCACTGCCAGACTGGGGCAGCTAAAATTACACGAGTCCCTGTGTGGAAAGTGTAACTGAGTAGGAGATCTGATGGGAACGTTAAAGGGAGGAGAGTGGTCTGGGAGGTGATCTGCATTAGGCTCGCTCACAGCATACAGAAGTAATCAAGTATTCTGTTCTCAAAATTAAGCGATTTAATCCGGGGCTGTGAAGAAAAGGGCACGTGCAAAGAATTTGGAGCTGTGTAAAGCGCTTCTTGGGGCACTGCTTGTGCTTTGTTTTGTTTAGATCATTCTACATCTCAAAAAATGAATAACTTTCTTGTTTTATATAATGAAGCAGTAGTTTAATTTTAACTTTCATTAAAATAGAAGCAGCTTCATTGCAAGTAAAGTGTGAAAAAGATCAGCTTTGTCTAAGGAGAAAAGCATTCCTTCCCTCCAAAAGCTCCTGCAGACCGCATCCCTAATCTGGAGATGCTGCCAGCGGGATGTCAGAGCCACCTCCTCCCCGCCTCAGGAGTGCAGCCGTGCAGGGCTGTTAGCAGGGCTTCCGAGGGGCATCTGCCCCTTTCCACTTGCCTCTGCAAGGAGGGTTTGGGCTAACCATCGTGACAGCCCTCTGCTTTCCTAATGTAGCGAGTGCCTTAAAAACAGAGTGCTGGACTATGCGAAACATAGTGCAAGCCGGGCTTTTATTTATAACACAATAATCTGGTGTTTGCAGCATATTCCTAAAGAATTACCATGCTCCGTTACTGCGGTTTGCTCAGATACCGGCTTGCTCAGCCTTGCTGCTGGTGCGCCTCATTCCCTTCACAGAGCGCAGGGCAGCTGATCAGCCTGGATCAGGGACTCCATGCTGCAACCGTCTTCCTTATCAGGCAACAAAATTTTTACATTAAGATATTTTTCTTTAAAGCCCTTAACTGTGTTAGCTACTAGTTTATCCTGGTCTCCCTCAAGCTAAAGATTGAAGTCCGAGAGGAATCCTTCTTGCGTCTGAACTTTTTCTGAGTTCTGCGAAGTTGGTGCAAGCTGCGGTCTGTTTAATGTGTCTGTCCTCTGCATGGTGGAAGAGGGGATCAGGGTATAAGCACGATGTGGGCTGTTAGGGGATATTTATGCTCTACTGTGGTCTGCTAATTCACAGATGAAGCTTTTTCAGCAAGTGAAGGTACCAGCGATTCAGCAGGACTTCCCTGTACTGTCAGTCCTTTTACAGAGTCTTTACAAAAACCTTTGCTGTTTTCACTGCTCTTAGTCTTACGCTTGTAGCCATGTTACCTTGCTGCTTCAGCCTGGGTTTAGGGGACGCAGCTGGCAATTGGAGATGCTGCGGGGGCTCAACCTTTGCCCTGCGGTGCTCGCTCAGGATGAGTGTTTCGCGATCCTTCCCAGCTCTGCCCTGCTCTGCTGCGGAGCCCGTGCAGGTCGCAGGCTCTCATCCTCTCACTTGGGAATGAGAAACAGACCACACGAGTCCCTGAGTGGTGCAGGAGCTGTGAGAGGAGCATTGATTGGAGGGTAATGGGAAGGCAGCAATGCCATTTCTGTACTTAGGGATAGAAAAATAAAGACCTTGCATTATCTTGTTAGGAGCTTTAGACATTCAGCAGCAGTACCACTGTGGTGCTTGGGGTGCTCACTAGGAGAGCTGTCTCTGTAACAGCTAATTTAACAGACAAATGTATTCCTGCAAAACGCATAATAGAGTGTGTTGCAAAGTGGGGAGCAGGGCTGTTGTATGTCACAATGAGAATAAGTACTCTTTCAAATTCAGTGACCAGCTTCACCGGTGAAAGTCAGGAGTTCAGCTTGGTAAACCCTGAAAAGTCACGTAACTGGCTCTGCACTTGCTGTGGTCCAGATAAATTCAGTATGTTTCACATGCATGTACATGTACAGTTCCCTGGGACACCTCAGCTGGCACAGCATTTAGCCTCTTGTCTTCACAGCGCTAATATTCATAAAGGCACGCTGTACCGTTGCTTCAAAGGTGACACTCATTTTCATTTTTCCTTAGGAGGGCTTTAAAAATAAGTGAAATAAAACAACTTGTTCACATTGTTGCTACCTGAGACTGCCTGTCTGTAGTAGTGTGCTGCAGCACCAGTGGAGGTGTGCTGATAAAAGCTGGGTCTGTAAAGCTTTCCTAACAGTAGGCTAACAGTAGGTAGTAGAGCGTTCTTGATGAGGAGCTCTTGAATTTCCTTTTCTTTGTTACGAGACTATTTGACCTTTCCCAGTCGCTGCGTAAGAACGGGGTGTCATGCCCTGAACTTGGGAGAAGGATTCTTCTGTCAGCAAAAGCGTTCGTTCTCGTCTTGAAAAATTCTTGTTGTAATGCTCAGATGCACTCTAATGAGTAGCTTTTTTTTTTTTTTTTTTTTTTTTTTTTTTTTTTGTTACATCTCTGATTGGCTTAAAACAGTTGAGATAACCTAATAATCGAACTGTGTGTCGGTTCTTTTTCCTCTCTGGTGCCTGTTTGATGTACAACAAAGCACCCACAAGGCTATGATTTTGCTTCTTCTAAGAAATGACTTTCAGAGGATCAGCATAAGCATAATGGGCTGGCAGTTCGTGAGACTAGCCAAGAGAGACCAGTCTGTAAGCACTTTGGGGCAGTGACCTCTTCTCCCCATTTACAGTAAAACTGAGGGCAATCGATTTTTGTGTGGATCTCTGGGAGGCAGCTGCGGTGCTCCACATGCCATCATTCAGCTATGTTCCACTTTTACACATTTTGTCCCTTAAACAGTGGTTCAGGAGTTTGAATTGTTATTTAAATGCTCTCTGCTATAACATCCAAAGGTATATAAAATTGATGGATACCACTGTATTCCTTGTCCCGATCTGTTGGCTAAAATTGGGATTAGAATGTTGGGCAGAGATTTTTTTTTTATTATTATTATTTTTCTGTCTGACCTTGTGCGGCTTACTTAAGGTCAGATTTTTCAGCAGGTCCTTAGACTGAAGGATGTAACTAGAGAATCTGGTACTGAAGTCTCTGGAAACCTGATTGCTTCCTTCATGTGCCTAAGAATGGAAATCTTAAAAAACAAAAACAAAAACAACAAAAAAAAATCTCCACCATCAAAATGTCTGTGAAAATGTCTGTGTCAAACCTCCCTGAAACTCTGGCCCTGTGCCTCTAATATCTTCAGTCTTTACACCTCTAGGATCTGGACTGCTCCTATATTTTACAAATAGTAAAAATAGGTTCAAGTACAGAAGTTTAGGTATGTTTGCCATTGTGGGTATGCTGTTTATTTAAATTTTTGGACGATAAACATTGGATACATGGGGCAAAAGTGTGTGACTCTTCAACCAGACTTTTAATTTTTCATTTTAATTTTTTAACCATATTCCTTTTCAGCAAAGAGATCGGGTAAATGATGTGGAACACAGAACAGTGGAAGTTTCTGCTCTCACATTTATTTAACGTTGTTTTCAGCTTGCTGTGGACTCGCCAGATTATGTCATCCTGTGTCCGTAGTTGCCTTTTTAATGAACTGGGTGTGTGTGTGGGAGGGGAGAGGTGGAGGAAGAGAAGGCTGAGGCTCGTTCTGGAGAGTGTCTTTTCACCCTTCTCTCCTCTTGCTGTGTTTCAGGTATACAAATGCTCTCAGTCCAGCCAGACACCAAGCCGAAAGGTTGTGCTGGCTGCAACCGTAAGATTAAAGACCGGTATCTTCTAAAGGCCCTGGACAAATATTGGCATGAAGACTGCCTGAAATGTGCCTGCTGTGACTGCCGCCTGGGGGAGGTGGGCTCCACTCTGTACACCAAAGCCAACCTGATCCTTTGTCGCAGAGACTACCTGAGGTAGGTCGCACCCGTGTCCTGTTCCCTGGGAAGTGTGGTGAGCCTGCTTGGTTCTTCCTGTGCTCCATACCTAGTGCTTGGGAGCTGCAGGACAAAGTGTTGGAGTACGAGACAACCAGCTGCAGCACAGAGATGAAAGTAGAATCAAAGGCAACGTCACTCACTTTTGAGTTTTCTGATGCCTATAGTAGGGTGTTGTGCTGGAGGGGTACAAGAGCAGAGTAACCCCCAGCCCAGCACAGTGATCTCCTAAAAGCAGCGCGGTGCTCAGCCTGAAACCTCAGCAAGGCCTGCAGCAACTTGAGGGTGGGTTGGAACGCTGCGAGCGAGTGCTTCTCTCAGCTGTCTTGATCCCCAGCCTGGTGACCTGGGTGGGACATGGGTGGCCCGCCACCACTTCTCAGAGATGACACGCCATCACCTGATTTTCTGCCTTCTTGTCTGCTTGCAGATCTACCTTCACAAAAACATTTGAGGTATAACTCAGCACAGTACCAGACTAGTTTATCTGTAGAGTACCTGCAAATAAACAGGGCTACTTGCAGAACCTGAGTTTAATTGGGAAGTTTGGTCTCCTTGGGCTCTCAATAGTAAATGGGGAGAGGCTCCTCTGGGGTGATTCAGAGTGCCTATTTCCTAGAGGAGCACCTTCCTCTGTTCCCTGCAGAGGAAGCCTAATGAGACTAGCTGCCCGCGGCAGACGTGAACTTTTGGGAATATTTCCCCTGCCCCTGTAGTGAAGTCTTTTCCTTTTAAGGGGACATTCAAGTCTGTAATACATTGGGGAAAAATTAAATTTCTTTTTGAATGCGTTAACTTATGAGTTCAGTGTAGGCATAGGTACCAAATATGAAGCTCCCACATTGTGTTTCATGGGCAGGTTGGCACAGAAACCAGAATTGAAGTGTTAACAGCTATTGGTACTCTGGCTCTCCGCATTTTTTCTAGAGTGAAACAAAAAGCGTTTGCAAGTGCCTTGTGCATTTGCTGAGCTGGGGCTGCAAGGCAGTTTAGGGTTGTTCAGATGTGGCCTTGGACCTCTTAGTGATAAAAGTGCTCTGCTACCTATTAAAGCTCCATGAGTTGAGCACAAGGTAGTCTGCATCTTAAAGCCATTGTGTTAAAGCTGCCAAAGAAGTAGCTAACAAAACATTACTTTTAAAAGTGAAGAGGAAACTGTTTCATAGGATGAACAGAAAGAATTATTGTACAGGAACCTAGGTTGTTTGTGATCTTAAATCATGTATGTAGAGAGAGGGGGTATGAACAGCTTCTGGAGGGAAGGTAGTGCTGAGCCTAATACTTAAAATCTATTTTAAGAATCCTTCTGCAGATGCCTGCAGGAGTAAGAAACCTCTACGGTGGCAATTTGATCCCCAGATTTACTAGTGGCTTTGAACTTACTCAGTCTCCCAAAGACTAATGCAACAGATCCAGTGTCTTAAACCAAAACCAAAAGTGATCTAGTAGTAGAGATACAAGCACAGCATTTCCCCAGCACAGCTGTGTGCACACATCCCATTGCCTTCTGGTATTTGAAGGCTGAGCAGGAGTAAATATTTTGCTAACAGATTGTTAAAATTCATAGTATGTAACTCAGAGAAAGGAGACTCTGGTTTTTACACAGTGGGTTATCTGTCATGATCACATTCAAAACTGATGTTTGGTTATTTGTTCATCTACAATATTTGTTTTTGTACCGGTGAAACAAGTGTACATGACAGATTCTGTAATCAGTTTAAAGACATTTTGGATTTTGTTTCTGGGTTTATCAAGTCTTTATGAAGTCTTAATGAAAGTCATGAGCCTTTCCTTAGTGATTCTTGTGAGTGCACAGATTTAAACTTGGTATTTACTCTAAACTTCATACTGATGCACTTAAGGTAATTGCAGATAGTCATTTGCCTCATTGCATCTTATCTACTTAGTTATGCAGTGAACCTATAAAAGTGATCTTTTTAATGCTAATGTAGAAACTAGTTAAATGTTCCCTAGCTTTGTAGTCAAATAAGCTTTCATATTTAGCAACCCACTTGATATCAGTTTAAAGAACAAATTACTTAGTAATAATGATCAGGTTAGTGTTCGATTGCAGTTTCGAACTATACTCTTAATTTTTTTTAACTATAGAGTCTTTGCTGCATACGAAACTATTCCAGCTTCCTATTAATTTATGTGGTGCCCTCTAGAGGATATGTGGCTTGTATGATACTATAAAGAGTAAAATTGCGTATTAACTTGTCTCTCTGTGTTCATTATGTATTTCAATAAGACGACCATTCTACAGACGCTATAAACAATAATGCAGCCAGTTTGTGTGCTTTACCGTTGGTGGTTAAATTCACAAACTGTGTTATTGTGTCTTTGGATTTTTGCAAAGTTACTTCTACTATCTCTCATTTAGAAATGCCTGCCCAAAAAAAANATTCTCTCTGCCCCAATGCACACTCTTGTTTGGCATCTGAGCCCTTAGATACCTACTCTGAGCATTTTATAAATACACTCTATTGCCAGGACTTCAAAACTGGTTTTGCTTTAGCTCTCCCCTTTGGTAAAATTAGTGAATTTTGCTATATTAAGACCTTATTCTCTAGGACAGAGGGGGTCAAGGTGATGGAGGTAATGAGCTTGGAAGATGTTTGGGGTGTGAGAGGCTTTCTTTCCTCTGCGATCTGATTCAAGTAAGTAACTCCAGTGATGTTGGAGGTGGTGCATAGCACCCAGGGTACTGAGGTGGCCGCAGCAGGAATGAGCTGTGTTTTGTTAACGAAGATGAAAACTGACTGGAGTAAAGAAAGGGCTCAATGTTAGAAATAACATACTTGGTGAAAATGATATGCAGAGTATAATTCCCCTGCAGGCTTCTGTCTCCTGCTTATACACTCTTGGGTTAGGAAAGTGAAGACTTAATTTAAGGAACTTAGGTTTACACTAGTATTTCAAGTCTATTTACAGTAAGTGAAATATGCGAGAAGTTTTTTTTTTTTCCTTTCCTTTTCCTCCGGAGCTGTGCGGTGACATCTTAATGTATCAACCTATCCTGCTGTGTCCTCTGTTCTGACTGGCAGCATGTCCATTACAAGCACAATATTCCCTTTGAAATCTGTCATTACTGCCATTAATGACCAGTCGTTATGTTAACAGCCCTTGGGCTGTTAACATATCAAACTGGTTGTTAACTGGAAGGTTATTACTTATTTAAACTGCAGGTGAGTTCTGTGAAACATGCTTTGGTTATGCATTCTGGTCTAGTTCTACCCAAAACAACAGGAAAAACAGCGTAGCATTTGCCTTTGGGGCGCCAGGGGATTTGCTTTCTGTTCCATCTGCTCATTTGATTTCTGCATATTTGTGAGGTCCTCCTGCCCCTGGGCAGCCTCCTAATTTCAGGTGCAACCGTGTGCAGTCCCATCGTTTTAGCCTTGTGTGCAAATGGGCAGCCGCAGATACTTTCAGCTGCACAGTAATGCCTGCCGCACATCTGAGATTAATATCTGGCCCCTAAAAGTGTAAAATGAAAGACCGACAATTACACGTAACTCAGTTGTATTAAATAATGAGCTTCCTTGGATGCAGCGAAAATATGAAAGTACAGCTGTGCTAAGCTAGTAGCAATGTAGGTCAATCACCCTTTTCACTTAGGTTTTTAACTACGCAAACCCTGCTGAGCGACCAATGACTACAAAGTGCTGTTTCATTCCTATTTAATTTTGGCAGCATTTTACTGAAGAGCAGGCATTCATGCAGCTAAATTATCTTCACCGTTTCTGGTTTTAACTCCAGCTCCATGACACTAAATGTTGGAGTGCATATCTCTTAGTAAACACAAAGAA
>VXAV01009322.1:974779-990753 GCA_013399715.1 Alectura lathami | reverse complement strand
TTTAGTTATACAAAAAAAAGAAAAAAAAAAAAAAAAAAAAAAAAAAAACCTCCCTACTGGGTGATTAAAAAAAAAAAAAAAAAGATGAGAAAAATCTTTCTGAATTTTGCCGTGTTACACTTGCTGTACCATTCAAATGTTTTGGATATACTAAATAATATTCTTCCATGATGTGAATGTTTGAATAATAGGTAACAAGCATCATTCTTTTTCATAAAAATACAGTTTTTTTGCAAACTGAAAATTGCAAAAACTTCTCACCTGGAAATAGAAAATGTAAAATTTCATAATAGATAATTGAGAATTGGCCATCAAAATGTTCAACACTGTTACATGCTTTCAGTCCTCCTGTCTTTAGAAACTGCTTTTTCTTTTCACTGAAGTTAAATATGTTCATGATGGGTTTGGCAACCAAAATACTCAGAATGTAATACTTGATTTCTAAATGACATTGGTCTCAACATTCACTGTACTAAAGGATGTAAATTTTGGCTATACCTTACTAGGTGCGTTGTGTTTTGGTTGCTGACTTCCCATTGGATACCATATAATGATATTGGATGGCTTTTTAAATAAACTTAGATAATAGTTACAGCCTTATTTTTTTTTTCTAGCCTAAATGTTCTTGAATTTATTAAATTTTTCAAACCTACTATCTGAGTCTAAGTTACCAAAAAGCTTTGCATGTTTTACACTGTAGAATTCTAATACTGCCTTTTTACACCTTCCTGAAGCTGCTTCTTCCATATTCAAAATCAGTTAGCCTTTGGACAACTGAGTCTCGCTGTGTAAGCCTGGTGTTTTTTAAGATGGCTATTAGATATCAGGAGGTTGGCATTTTAAAAGAGAAAAGGCTGTTTAAGTCATCTCTAGGATGTGCCTCTGTTTTTTGGTGTATGTATGAGTCTGTAGAAACACCACCTTCCTAAAAAAAGGACAAACGGATGATGTAGCTGTATGCGGTCAGGCTAAAAACAAACAAACAAAATAATAGTTTGTAATGGTCCAGAAACAACTAAAATTTGGATTTACAGAAACGGCTCATTCTGCACCTTTGTAATATTCAGAAAGATATTAAAACAAAGCAAACCTTGGCTCAGAAATTCACACAAGTAGTGTCAGATCTTGACCACATAGTAGTGAGAATATAAACTGTTCAAACACCAGGATAAATAGTTCGACCAGATTTGATCATTATCAAGCCACGTATCCAAATGACATGGTTTATGGCTAAAGCACCTTACAAGCTCTCCACGGTCATGTCCTCTTTGCACATCTGTACGATATTGTACTTACGCCTACATTTATGAAGAATTACCGTAGAATTCTGCATCCTACAATACAGAGGTACTTGGACTGGAATACAGTCATGTTCACGTGTTCCCTAAGGCTGTTTGAGACAGGCTTCAAATGTATGCTAACAACGAAGCATCTTGATAGCCCCATGGCAATCAGTGAAGTTGGTGGCAGCGTGCTAAAATGTCACACTACCGAGTGGGTGTAGAGTATTCACAATTCAGTCCATGTTTGAGCTCCAAATCAGAACTGCAGCTACTAGCAGCTGAAAAGTATTTAGCACCTAGTTTCAAAGAGACAGTAGCCCCGATTATTAACTGTAAAATAGTTTCATTTAGGATTAGAGCGAACCCTGTGTATCTATTTTATCACAAAATGTAACACAACAGAAGGGAACTCTTTGCAAGCAGAAAATCTCTACTTTTGTAAAATAGATTTTCAGATCTGGATTGATGTTCCATGGGAAATTCTCCTGCAGTTCTTGTGTTAAGTGGCATTCTGCAGTACGGTAATTTAAGCTTTTCATCTTTTCTTTGCAAAAACGATAATGTCTTGTGTTGGCACATAGTGGATGAAAGTGAGAATTGCACAACATGCAAAGATAAAATTACTTTTGGGGGTGTGAGAGAAGAGCAGATAAAGCATTTTACTGCATCTTTTCTATATTTTTTGAGAGGTGAGAGTGAGTGTAGTCAAGTTATGCATTTGGATATACTGCAGGTGATGATATATTGAACTAATTAGCAACACACTGCATTACACCAGGTAGCAAATGCCAATGATGCTCTTGCATCATTGTTTTCAATATTGCACATTTGAGTTTGATTCTTTGGACTCCTTGTACAAAAGTTACCACTTTTCTTTTGCTATTGAATAAAATGTGGAAAATCCTTTTGCATCGAACTTTTTTTTTTTTAAGGCATACTTTCAAGCTGTAAATATCAGCATACACAGAGCCTCAGGTTGTCACTTATCGAAAGGATAATTGTTGGATTGTACCTTGCACTGAACAGAAGTCTTCTGCGATGAGAGAAAATAAGCATTATTTCACTTTTATCTTATAATGTTATTTCTTTGCAGCTACCTTAAAAAGAAACATATTAGTTTGAGAAAACTTGATGCAAATGCAGACTGAATAATTAACCTTCCTTGAAACTTCATCTGTTCTAAGAAACAGATGAGTTTACTATTGCTGATCAATTCCTAAAAATATTCCCAATAATAATCATTGAACTTGGCTTTGTCTTTTAGGTAAGTTTTTAGAAAGGATTTCTAAGCAGTGGTAGCTTAAGTGAGTTACTGACTGCAGATTAGGGATGGCAGTAACAATTGCAATGATTGCAAATTGCTGATTTAGGTGTCACCTTCTGTCACTATGACTGCTTCTACACAAATCTTACTTTTCTGTAGTGAGGACTGTTACCTCCATAGCTGCTACTCCTCAGAATTTGTACTGAAGTATGGTTGTGGGTTTTTTTAATTATTATTTTTTAGATAGTAGAAAACTGAAAAATTCATCTTCCTATAAAGAAATGCATTGTGTTTTTCCATTTTCTAATTCATGTAAAATAATTTTACACAGATCTCAGAAGTTATAGGATTTAAGATCTGGGTTTGCCAAAAAACAGAAAACCCCAAACCAACAACTTTCTGAAGAAACCTTTATAAAGTTGGTGTGCCCACTGTGCGCAAAGTGTCAAGAAGGGGGAGTGCAGCCTCAGTAAGTAGGTATTCTGCACTAGTTTTTATTGGCTTCCTTATTTCATTTGTAATCCGATACATTTAAGAACACTTTATACTAAAATAACATTAACCCTAATCCTACAAATGTATACTACATGCTTGACTTGCTGTACCCTGAATAATCCTGTTGGAAGCTATGGGGCCTATTAATTTAGAAACATGCCTCAGCAAAGCCAAATATTTAAAATTGGAATGGCTCTGCCTGAAAAACCAAATTGCTGTGCCCTCATTTTCAAAGCACTGTACACCGATTATCCCTGCCCACAGCGCGACACCCCCCTGGCCCAGAAGAAGCCCGGAGCCCCAGCCTGGCTCCTGGCTGGGCATGTGGCTGCAGGCTGCAGTGTTTGCCACAACTCGTCCTGTGCCAGCATGTCTCTGGGATGTCAGAGCGCTGACATCCATAACAACCTCTCCCTGTGCCTCTCTGACTGAAGGAATGTATGTCAACCCTACTCCATCACCACTTCTAAATTGAACTTCTGGCAGGTGATGCAAGGGGTCTGCCTTGAGGCTTGTGCAATCCACTGGCAGCTCCTGGGCTCTGCCCTCTGTGGTTTTCATGGAGAAGGCAGAAGGCATAAGAGGTGGGACAAAACTTCAGTACAAACCCCTGGGATTCTATGTTGATGTTTGTGAATCTTGGCTCCTCAATTCATTTTCTCCTCGTACTCCAAAACTGTGCTAATGAACATGTCCTGTGTACTTAGAAGTTTCAGGCTTCTAGAAGGATGTGTTTGTTTTCATTAAGATGTTAAATTCATGCATTTTTATGCTCTATATGCTATTAAAAAAAATGCAGCATGACATTGAATACTTAGGGAGCACTAAAAAGTAAATTAAAATATACTCTTTCTGCCCAGAATTTCACTTATTAAAACAATCTCAAGACCTACAGGAAATGCTGCAAACATTGCAGCAAATGTGCTGTTTTTAATGAGCCTCGCTGTAGCGTGAAGTCAGCCAGGAGCGCTTCCCCGCGCGCCTCCTTACCTAGCTCAGTCGTAATGCAGAGAGAGCTGCTGCTAAGAAAGACTCAGAGAGGAAAACAGAGAGAAATTACGACTTCATGAGGACCTATCCAACCATGAGCCTCCTCTGTGCTTTCCTGAGGCCTTTCAGTACCATCGCTGACGCGCCCTCATCCGAGTCCTAATTCCTCTCAGTCACCAGGTATAGCACAGCCTCTTTTTTTTCCTGTAATATTCATAAGAGTCATTATTCTCTCTTACTCCTTCTTCTATTTTATGTCTTTTAAGTAGATTCTCAGCTGATAATTGCAAGTTTTAAAGAAATGAAAACTTTCCCTCACTTTTTTTCCCTCCTTATACAAATGTACCTTCTCTACTAACAGACCCCTAACGTTTACTCTGATGTTAGTGTATATTTCCAAAATTTACTGTAATTTGTCAGATTATCAGTCTCAGTAGGAGCTTACTGAGTCTGAGCAAATAACTCTGGAACCAACTATTCTAATCTTATTATTAACCAAGTAATCTTACTATGTTGGCAAATAAACAGTTTTCCTTATGATCTGTTAAAAAAGTAATTTTTCTCTTTTATGTATGCATATGTGTAAGGTGTGAGGTTATTTTATCAGACATACAAAACCTCTCTATATTTTGTCTGTTACTTTCATTTAAACTGCCTCAACTCTGTTTCTCTGAAGTCCTGCTCTTTTTCCTCAAAAGTTGGTTCTTCTGGTTTTAAGGTGTGTTTTTTGGAAAAAGTTCTTGCCATCACCTCCTACATGCTTCACGCTTGGCTTATTTGTGCAATACTTGTCAATATTGTTTAAGTAACACAGTAAAAGGTGGTATTGCAGAGTAGCAAAAAGCTGATGTAGGGATAAGTATTCCTTTTCCACCTCCTCCAAAAAGAGAAAATTCAGATGGGGAGGAAATAAGTGCAGAAAATAATTGCAAGCACATTTAGTTTCCCAGAAAATCTTCTGAAGAGGAGAGATGTGATTTTGTCAATGTAAGCCTGGAAATTGCTATCCCTGCAAGGCACTTGACAGCCAACTTTGTTACCTCCCAGGCTTCTAAAAACTTTTTCATGCATGCTTTAAGCACTGCTTCTTCATGTCTCTAAGCTCTAATTGACCTCTTGTGAGACCAAATCTAACCTGGACCCAGTGTGTTTGTTGAGAAATAGCAATGAAGAGCAGAGTTTCATAGCCCATGTGCTTCCAGCAGTGCCTTGATTTCCAGATTGGGTGTATGGTGACATCCAAAGGTGTCCCAATAGGAGGAACAGACCAGTGTATCTGCTGTCTGCCACTTGGTTTCCCTCAGGAAAAAAAGTAAGTGTGGCAGTTACTGCTAATTCAGCCTCACTGCAGTATTGCTTGTTGAAGGCACAGCTTCTGGTGGATGGAGGATGTGTTGCGAAGTTGTTCTCTCTGCCTCTGTCTAAATTGCCTCTGTCTGGTGAGAATTCCAGTCCTAAATTCCTTCTGCTGTGCATGAGGTGTGGACGTAGGTATGGCTCTACTTTTTGTATGAAGAAGTTAGAAAAGCGAAAGGGTTAATGGCTGCACCTTTTTTCTCTGCTTTCCCTGAAAATTCAGAATCCCAAAGATGACAGAAATGCAACACTGGTGTAGGCAACTGTCCTTCCTCATCAGTAATATTTTGTGAAGAGTAATTATTAAATTACAAATTTAAGAAGACTTGTCAAGAGAAGACAACATCAGTTGTCGTTAGATCAGACCCCTGCTTTCTTTTCCTAAATATAGATACAGTCACCAAGACAGCTGCATCTGGGCAGATCACTCTTCCGTGGATTTGCAGTCTTGCTGTCAGTTTTCCATTCTCCTTGTGCTCAAAGGGACCTGCAGCAAACTGGACAACTCCACACTTTTCAGCAAAAAGAAATTCTTTGGGAAAGAATTTATGTGCTCCAAACAGAGTGATTTTGCTGCAAGATTAATTGTGGAGATCCACCGTAATTCTGGATGCATGTGTGGGTGAACCAAGTCTGTCCATCACAGGCAGAAGTTTTGTTAAGGAAAAAATCCCTTTGGGGAGTAACCCAACCCTTCTGATGTGTTCTGTATCACTCTTGTCAAACCAAAAAAGAGAAAGGAAAAAAAGTCCTATTGTGTTCTAGCAGCTCCTACATAGTAACGATATGAAAAATATAACAGGCACCCACCAGAAGTCAAATGAAAATAGCGTATGCAGCAAATCAGAAGATGGCCAAATTATGGCAGCAGATGTTTGCATTAAAAGGTCAGCACCAAAAGGCAGGCTGAGTAGAAGGTTCCAGTTAACAGGCAAGAAAGAATGAAGGCTTGAATGTTAATATTGTGAGAGAGCATTGGGACAAGAAGAGAAATCGAAGCACGTTGCTATATTTGTCCCAACATAAATGATGTCTAGTCACACACACGATATTTATATCAAACATTTCTTCTCTCGCCCCTAACTACATTGAGCATGCTGCTGTTGCTTCCATAATGCAATCTGCAAAGGTCAATCAAGTTAAAGAGTCAGGCTGATGAGATTAGATATTACTTTAAAAAATGAGACCAAAAGTGTGTTTGGAAAGAGACCTGAACATGTCACCAGTATAATTCTGTCTGGTTTGCTCCAGGTCTCTGAATCCTTTCCTGGAAACACTATGTGAACACAGCTGATCCACTTTAGCTCCAAGCATGCTTTCTTGTTCTCTGGTGATAGCTGAGGTGTCTGCATATTCGTGGGGAAGAGATGAGGGAGTCTGCCGGGCACAGGACAAAAATAAAATGGCATGTTTAAGTGCTTTTTTTTTTTTTTTTTAATGCCCCAGGGAGATTTTACTATCTGAATCGTGTGCAGTGAGCAGGGATTTTTCATTTCATACATCATTCACAACTTGCTGCAGTGATTCCAAAAAGTCACACAAGCTGAGTCTCTGCTTGCACCAAAGCACAGAATTTGAAGTTTTTGAGTTTTAACAATGGATGTTGGAGTTTTATTAAGGTTTAACACAAAATTGCAGTGGGGAGGAACAGTGTCAGGTGTTGGAGGAAAGGAGCAATGTGTTTGAGGATACTAGAAGATACGCAGTAATTATTGTGGCAAGATCCAGCGTGTTTTATCCTCCCACCCTCATTTTCCCATTGCACATGAAGGATGCTTGATGCCCAAGGAAGGTGAACAGGCTCCCAGCTTTGTCTTCAGTCTGCATACTGAAGCTTTTTGGTAGCACTAGCTGATGACTTTGTTTTACATTAGGCTGTGACATTCATATGGAGCTGTGAACAGCACATGAATTTTGTCTCTGGTTTTACCCTCGTGCATTTATTTAGTATTAGTCAACACCTTTTCCAGCAGTTGTGAAGTGTTTGGGATGATGTATGGAAGGTGAGATGATTTAAATGTAGTTTTATGAGTGTTTTGCATCTGCTTCAGAGAGCTTTGTAGCAAATACATGAATCTTCAATTGCTATACTAAAAGCCAGTGGTGGGGGGAAATTTTGTCTATCCAAGTCACCTCTGGATGCTGAAGCTAGCCTTGCCTACTGTCTCTGTCAAATGAGTTGGAATGAATGGACAGCAAGACTGGGTGGACAGCATGTTGGACGTGAGCCGGCAGCGTGCCCTTGTGGCCAAGAAGGCCAGTGGGATCCTATGGTACATTAAAAAGAGCGTGGCCACCAGGTGGAGGCAGGTGATCCTCCCCCTCTACTCTGCCCTGGTGAGGCCACATCTGAAATGCTGTGCTCAGTTCGGGGCTCCTCATTACAAGAAAGACGGAGATCTTCTGGAGAGAGTGCAGCACAGGGCCACAAAGATGATTAGGGGTCTGGAACATCTCCTGTATGAGGAAAGGCTGAGAGAATTGGGGCTCTTCAGCCTGGAGGAGACTAAGAGGGGATCTTATCAATGTATATAAATATCTCAAATGTGAGAGCAGAAAGGATGAGGCCGGGCTCTTCTTGGTGGTGCCCAGCAACAGGACGAGGAGTAATGGGCAAA
This sequence comes from Alectura lathami, assembly GCA_013399715.1. Lineage (NCBI taxonomy): Eukaryota > Metazoa > Chordata > Aves > Galliformes > Megapodiidae > Alectura > Alectura lathami. Next base: position 982,747 of record VXAV01009322.1, on the reverse strand, counting down.
AACTGGAACACAGGAGGTTCCATATGAATCTAAGGAGAAACTTCTTTATTGTGAGGGTATCGGAGCACTGGGATAGGCTGCCCAGAGAGGTTGTGGAGTCTCCTTCTCTGGAGGTATTCAAGACCCGCCTGGATGCTTTGCTGTGCAACCTGCTGTAGGGAACCTGCTTTTGCAGGGGGGTTGGACTAGATGATCTCCTGAGGTCCCTTACAACCCCCTGCAATTCTGTGATTCTGTGACAGATGGGTGACCGTCTTGTTTGATGGAGTGATGGAGTTACATGGTAGTTAATGTCCACGTGCCCGTAGTGGGCTTTCTGGCTTTTTTTTTGTAGTCTCAAGGAAGAAAGCAACCTAATTACCTGGCAGTCCTTAGAGACCATTTATATTAAAGACAGTTATTACTGATGTCTTGACATTGCATTCTTTAGAAATACAGGAATTGAAATGGACTGGATTAATACTTTTTTGTTTGTTTTTAAATGATGGTGTGCACTGCATCCCAGTTTTTCCTGGGTGGCACAACACCCTCCTTCCAACAGCAGGTTATACAGAAGCAGGCAGGCCTCCTGCAGGAGGCAGGCTGCCCAGCCCCAGCTCAGGGAGGTGCCATTTCGTGGCAAAGGAGGAAGACAGGCAGAGTCTCTAGACCTAAACAATTTGTGCTGTCATTAAAGGTTCTTTCTACAGGGGGGAGAACAGTTGAAATTCTCCCCTCATGTTGTAAGGAGGTGGCAGAGGTCAGATTGCTATGCAGAGACACAGTGGTCATGCTGGGCAAAGATAAAGACAAGCTCTGTACCTGGAAGGCTCTGGACAGCAGGTCTCTGAGCAATGTTTATTGATCTCATGGTGCACCAGATACTCCTTAGATGCACCATGTAGTGCTTTCTTTAGGTGGCCTCCACTCACCCAGTGCCGTTCAGCTCCTTGTCCTTTCTGTTCATTCCCAGGCTTTGTTTTTCAGTTATATACCCCTTTTCCCTCAGGATGTGGGAAGCCCCATAGAAACCTCCCCAGAGAGCTTCTCTTGGAGGGCAGACAAACTATTCAAGAAACAGTTAATAAGTCAACAATTGTCATCCCATGGTGTGCCAAAATTTCAGCCTAAGATTCTTGAAGTTATTTTTGTCCCTTTACAGGCCTGCATTGCTTCAGCTGCCAAAGGAGCTCAGCATAATGTTGACAGGTCTATCCAGAACATCTGCTGTGAACCGTCCTTTGGTTCTGCCAAAGCAGCGTTTATGCGATGAGTCTTTGGAAGGGGGTTTATTGTCGCTTTCCCTTGTTCTCGGAGAAGTTCTCCCCCGGCTGGATGCAGGGCCTGTAGAGCCTATTTATCCTGTTCCATTCCCTTCATCTGGCACACAGCACCTACAGGAGGGCAACAATCTGAAAACAGGCTTTGTTATGACAGAGATCTCCAGATCTTGTAGCAGATGTTGCTGGTGAGAAGCAATGTGGTTCCAGCCAAACCTTCTTCAGCTCTGCTTAGGAGATGCGTAGAGAATCTCATAAGGCTACAGGCTTTGGCAAGCAATCTCAGCATTTACTGGTGCCAGCTACTCTCTATATTTCTTTTCTGAAGGCTATGTAGAGCAAATGATCTCTCCTCTGTCTCTGTGAAACAGCTGTAAATTTCTCTTCCTTTAAAACCCCCACCTATTAAACAACTGTGACAACAGCCAGCAGTTATCGAATACAAAGTGAATGACGTGCCTCAGATAAGTTGTTGGGTGTGTGCCTGTCCTGATCAATCTGCTGGATATTTTGTATGCCAATGGCTTAATTTAAAATGTTCTTGGGGAGTGGAAATCCCCGCTAATTTCTGTAATGGCTTCAAAGGATATTTGCTTCCAGGTTCGTCTCTGTTTCTCCCCAGATCCATCATTGTTGGCTTTAGCCTTATCCTCTGCGTAGGCTGCTGCTTCACCCTGCGCTGAAGGCCTCTCTGCTTTGGGCCCAGAAGATCTAACCAAGCTATTTTCAGCTTATTTCAAACCAGTGTTTGTGACAATCCCTTTCCAATACTTCCCAGGATCTAAAAAGCCTTTCTTCATTTTAAGGGAGGAAATTTTGCCTCAAATTTGATCCCGGCACTGCATTATTTTTGTCTTGCTGCTTCAGGTGTTGGTCCCCTAGCAGCTGAGAAAATGTCTTGGATGTTAGGAAAATCTTCTCTGAGAGAGTGGTCAGGGATTGGAACAGGCTGCCCAGGGAGGTGGTGGAGTCTCCTTCCCTGGAGGTGTTCAAGAAATGTGTAGATGTGGCACTGATGGTTGGACTAGATGATCTTAGGGGTCTTTTCCAACCTTTATTATTCTCTGATTTGTTATACTAGAGACAACTCAGATCTTGGGAGTGATTTGCCTACCACAGATGATGCTTTTATGTGGAACAGTGAGTTTACCCAAAGCCTCTAAAAACGAAGTCAACCTTGCTTGTTTTCTGATTATGATGATTCTATTCCAAAGGGGAAAAAAAAAAAAAAAATTCTTATTTATTTAAAGGAGCAATTAACAAGTAAATAATGCATCACTTATGCATCTGAGTAATTTTTATACTTGCATTGATTTTATTCTTGCAAATAATTCTCTGCACATTACCCATTTACGGTGTGTGTAGTGTAGAGTGCTGGATGAAAGTCATTTCAGAGTTCAGTAAAGCCAATGAGGTTTCTGAGAGTGCTCTGCATTCCTGCTGGTTTTTGAATCAGAGAAGAATTGTGCCAGTGTTGAGCTGTTTATAAATCCCCTCCCAACCTACTGATTCACAAAAAGAGATGCTGACCCCACTGCAGATGGCTCGCAGGAGGTCGTATACACCCACGTAATGTATGGCAAAGATGTCACAGAAGTGAGATCCTCTGGGGTGGTCCCTCGCAGCTGAAGGGCACTTCATGTGCATCAGCACCGGAAAACTTGTTTTTCTGAGTAACTGTAATGGTCTGATTAACTATCAAACTGCAGCCCATATGTAAATTTGCTGAGAATTTCGGAACTGCTGCCATTGCAGTCCTTGTGCTGTAAATTGCAGGGCTGAGTGCATTTCACACAGAAAAATTGCCATTTTTCTTCTCCTCTTGCTAGGACTCTATTATTTTAAGTGCAAAACATCTTTATTTCATGAAGTTCTTGTTCCTGCTTGTTTTGGGGGAAGGGGGCTTGTTTTACGGAAAAAATTGGTTACAAAATTGTTAGTTAAGCAGCCCACTGAAAGGCATGTAATTTTGTTTTTACTATTAAAATATCCCCTAATCCACCTTGCTGGGTTTCCAGCCTTCTTGTAATATTCAATCAAGCCCTTGTTTTGTGAGAAATGTGACTATGCATTGNNNNGCAATGTTTACTGCATGTAATACATATCATTGTTTGTCTCCCGTAGTGAAAAATACTTGTATCATGCTGTTAAAATGTACTCCTGACAGAACAGAGCTTGCTATTATAGGGTCCATTGCTTAAAAAAATGATATACTGACAGAAATACAATTTAAGAAAATTTAACACCAAGGGTAGTCAACCATGTAGGCTACTATTAAGGGGCCAAAACTCAAGGCCATGGTTTTATTAAAAAAGAGAGATAGTTTATTTGCTAGTAGTAAGCAAAGTTTTTTAAAAAATAGAGGGGAGTAAAGATAAAAGAAAAAATCAAACTTGCATCCCTTGGTCTCTAGTGTGTAAAAAAAAAAAAAAAAAATTAATAAAAGCAACAGTTCAATAAGATTTTATTGCAGAAATATTTAAGTTAAACATTTTAGGAAAGCCTTGGATTTTTAAACAGTTACTTATGATGTGAAGTGCTGTAACACTACAGTGCATAACAAATTGTTGCTTTCGGATGCAAGGCACACCCAGCGCTTTTCAGGAAATGAATAGTGAGACCTGCTTAATTTGAGTCAGTTTGTGCATTCCTCCATATTTTTCTTTGGGTTTAGAAGTGTATTGAGATTAACTGTTTACTGATGTGAGCAAATACTGCATTGTATTCGACTGGCTAGCCATATACGGGTAAATTGTCAGATGCTTACTTTCAGCTAATGGTGATCAAATTACTAGTTGCTAATTTTGATCTAGAATGCATTTGCTCCTTCCCATTTCTTCAATGCAAATTTCTAATTGCTAATTCATTATATGCTCCAGTCTCTGGGGCACTGACAAACCGTTGTTTTGGTTTTTTTTTTGGCATCGTGCAATTACCAAAATCTCAACTTGTATTCCTTGGCTTGCGGGAACTTCTCAAACAGTAAGAGGGAAATGGTAAATTATTCAGCTTGTGTAGAAAATCCTGGTAGACAAACTTTTTTATATTGTTAATTGATAGATTCCATAAAGTCTGCAGATGTGTGTCTGAGCCCTCCGAGCTTGGAAGATTGCTCCCGAGAACAGTTTTCTTTTGGGTTACGAGTGGAGATGGAGTACATGGGCTGTCTTGTAAAGGTGGTGCCAGCACTGGTATCCGGGCTGCACAAATGCGATTTTGAGACCAAGCAAACACCATTAGTACACACAGAGCTTTCAGATTTAACAGGCAGCATGCTCCGGGGCCAGCTCCGTATTTGGAGACTTTCTGAAAATCTGTCCGTCTCTTGTCAAGATATGGCCATTTATTTTTACCCTTAAGATTAGAGACAATAGGGTCTTTGGGGGGCTACTCCTCATTCCTGCAGGATGTCACACTGTTTATATGTTCAGATCAAAACCTTTCCTGGTGATAAGAGGAATTTAAGGGTTTAAATGAAAGAGCAATTGAGCATGTATTTTAATTCTTTTTATTTTATTTTTTTTTAAGTGGACAGTTACTCAGATGCTTCTTATTTTATAAGGAAGAACATGAGGAAAATATTCTGAAATCACCCAAGACAATACTATCTTTTTCATTCAATATAGTTGATCATCAGGGACAAGTAAATCACAAATAATAAAGGGTCATAGTGGTGCAAGAAGAAAGTTTTTCACATCAAATTAATGAGAAGTTTAAATGTTTTGGTTTTGTTGTTCCTCACTTATTCTCACTCCTCCCTGTAATAGCCTCATTTTAGGTTCTAAAAGAACATTTTGCTCTGCTGACAGTAAGATGAATGCATTCCTCACAGTACAAAAAATAACTGAAATAATTATCCCAATAGCACGGTCATATTCCTGGAGATTGCCAATAATGTAACACTTCTTGTTGGTAAGAATTAGTTGTGTACCCCTCACTCAAATGATCCAAGCCTCTATGTACCCTTCAAGGAGTGTATAAAAGTTTTTCTCTGTAGACTTCTGAATTCTGGTGTCTGAACCTGGAGATGGTTCTCTGTGTATAATGTTAATAAGTAATGACAATGATTTTTTTACATGTTTTTACAGTTTTTTTTACAGTATAAATACAGTATAAATACTTGTTAAATTTCAAGTTAATAAATTATTATTGAAGTTAAATATTTATTTCACATAAAATTCAACAGAGTTTAGAAGAGGTGGTACCAAATTTCGGTGGTAGTACAAACTGTAAAGTAATATTTCTGCTGCAAGCAATTTGTTTATTACAAATGCAAGTGTTAAATCCAGTTTTCTTTTGTTATTAATACTTCTCTGTTTGCTTTTTACATTTCTCACAGATTAGGGTGATTAAAACCGACAAAGCCAATTCTGATTTTGTAGTCAATTGTACTTGCAGGTTCTGAAATCTGCAGTGCATGGGTGTTCCATTCTGCATTATAACTATTAAATATTTCAATATAATTTTAACTATAGGTTGTTTATTATTAATATTTATTCTCCCTCACCACACATGCATACTTTGCAAACAAGAATTTTTAGATTTTCACAAAAACTTTTTTTTTTTAAAAAAAAAAAGAAAATACACATTTTTTTGGTGACTAGTGGTTTCTATCCCTCTATGAAGATATTTATTTTTAGTAATGATCCCTGTAGGTAAAGTACTGATTAGAATAGAATCACTAAATTTTCATGTTTTTTGATAAAATCTTTTTAAAAGGGGGGAATTTAGATAGAGTTGTTGATTTGACTGTGAATAATGTTCCTCTTAAATCAAGAAGGGACTGGTTTTGAGTTCAGTTTGCAGTAACAGCACCTCTTTGTGATCCAGATAAAACACCTACATTACACCAAAAACAAACAAGCAAACAAACAAACAAAGCTAACATTGTGATGTTCCATTAAGTTGGCCGTCTGGTTTTCCCCAATGTCCAGTTTCAGAACGAGCTTGGTCTGGGCTGAAATCATCTTTAAAAGAACAGATGCCTGGCTGATGGCCACCTGCTCTGACTTGAGCTGGGAAAGCCTCCTGTCTGAGTTGAAATAACTGCCCCTTCTCTAAAAGCAGGTATTAAACTTTCTAGCAGTCTCACATCTGGCCAGCTGTTGAACCACTAACATAGGGAAGAGTTGCCAGTGACCATTGGAAAACAGCCCAAATAAGTACTGAGGAAAAAAATAAAAAATAAATAAAGGTATTAAATGGATTCATTATGAAATTGGACATGAACTTGAAACCAGCAGCCAAGGGGAACATGTCAACATGCATTCCTGACATATTTTAGCATCTTTAACTTCCAGAGACTGAGTAGCTGCTGGGGAGGAGAAAATGTAAATATTGGTGAAGAACCACCATGGAAGATAGCTGTAGAAACCCTCCTAAAATGTACATATGGTTTAACTGCTGGTGTGCAGTGCACAGACCGTACCAGCCCAATCAGAATTCTTTAATCATGTTCTTGTGTTTTCCTTATTTGTTGTTGTTGTTGATTTTTTTCCCTCTTGGTTGTCCTGTGCCTTGATTTCAAATTCTAGCAATGATGCTGTGCCTGAATAGTGCCAGACACGTTACCGAGACCCATTCGGAGCCCTCCTGGTGCCTCCACGGGAGAGGGAGCAAATGATGGTGGAGTCCTAAGTAGTGTAGGAGCTGCAAAAAGCTGCACAACTGCTTCTGTGATGCCAGTCAAGTTACTGTAGGAGACCCGTGGTTATAACAGCAATAACTGAATTGGTGGAAGATGATGATCTGTTGTGCAGTTCCAAAACCAAAATTTAAAAACTATTTTAGATATGTTGTTATCTTTTTCTCCTCTTCAACTTCTTTCCTATTATGTAGATATACTCTTCTTCTACACACACTTGTGCAAACAAGAAAGAGGATTATGACTATTGTTCATTTGGTGCCAGTCCTGCAAATCTTCCTAGTACAACTGAACCTACTGGGCTCAATAAGAGTATTTGCTTGATTAAAAATTTATACAACTTATTGGAGAAATGCTTATGATGTAGTGATATGGTATAGCAATACAAGCTTTTTCCCTCATAAAACAGGGAGCTCTTACTGTGAATCTGTTTTATATACTAGACAGTACCTGTGCAGAGGTGATATTTCCAAGTCTGTGGTGTCTTTCCATGAGCTCTGTAATTGTGGCTCCCTGGGAAACTGCTCCACCAACTCTCATTAGTGCACAAGCCCCGTGCAACACTGCTCCTGCCATAGCTTAAAAAGGAAAGGACTCACAGAATGACTTGTGTCTGTTTATTTAGCTCTGTAAGTGATCACTTAGAAGATTATTGCCATGCATCCCCCCATTCTGGAAGATGCCTTTCCTACTCTTCATAATCCCATCTAAAAGAATTAGCACATTCAGGGGTAGAGGTTGGGCACAAGGGGCCAAAATTTTGCCTAATTTTAAATGCTTTAGTGTCTCACTGAAACTTAGTAATGTTGTTAGTTCTGCTGGGGCTAGAAAAAAATGCCATCTTAGGAAGAAAACAGTCTTATCCCTGCTACTCAATTCAGTGAGTGTTAGATCACCTTCTGTAAGAGCAGTACGTACGCTGGTGATACTTGCAACTTGATCTGTGATTCTTCTCCTTCCCTTTCTTTTTCCAGTGTTCTTAGTGAATGATGAATTTGACGGGTAACTTAGATGTGTTCCAATTCCTGTTCTGCTTATAATTAGTTGATTAAATACGAGAAATTG
>VXAV01009322.1:963703-974686 GCA_013399715.1 Alectura lathami | reverse complement strand
TTTTATATATATATATATGTATATAAAATCAAGATGATCTGATAGTGGTACCTGTAGGTTTCCATGCATGATGTTAGTTCTTGGTAGAAACACCATCATTCTGAGGATAGTGTGCAATATTTAATTAAGAGTGGCTGTTTTCAACCATTGTCTGTGCCAGAAAGCATTTTAGTTGAGCTGTCTGGAAATATTCAGTGATTACAAAACGGCTGTTTACACTGTTGAGGCAAATTCAGCTGTAAATGTGAATTTCTGTCCTGTGCTTTCTGAAGTATTCAATAATTCTCGAATTCTAAGTCTGCTCATAGATGTCATGATTATGTAAATAAAAATATTGTGTGGTCTCATATGAAACACTTTCTTTGTTTAACAACCATTTCCAATCAAAAGCTGAAAAGAAGCATCTGCTTTTTGAAATAAAAGAAAATGCAGAAGACTGTGGAACTACAGAGCAATGTTCTACAGAAAATACCTATAACTACAGTATACAACATATTATTAATCCACACTGTGTTTTTTTAATCTTCTTTTAATTTTATAATCTCTGAATTGAAACATCTTAGACAATTAGCACACACTTTAATTATCTTAAGAGTAGGGAAATTCAGCAGGTCTATGGGAATGCTCTAAATAAAAATAAAGATACTTGCTAAGTGAAGGCTGGTTAGCACATGTGTTTCTTCATTAGGAAATAGCACTTTTCCCTGGTTTCAGACATCGGTTAAATTTTTTCATTTTTTTTCTAGGCAGATACTTACAGTGTGGTAACACAGTCTGATCCAAGAAATCAATGTGGATATGATTCATCTTTCTGAAGTCTGCAATCTTTTCTTTGTAAAACTAAGGAATATTCAACACTATGAAAACTTGCACATCTAGGATTATTGACATACAATATTGGCAAAATACTCCTAATAGGGATATACTGTATCAGTATAATAAAACAGTCTCCCAGGAGTGGAAAATCCATGTTTGTACAAACATGGGTTGTAAAAGTATTACTCTCTTTATACCAGCAGCCTTTTTGGTCAGCTCAGTCAGTCAGAAATAGTACTTCTTACTCATATGGGTTTTCTAGCAGATATGTGGGGTATATGTTACAGGATTTGAGGCTGTTATCTGTACGACTAATCCCTCAATAATTTCAGGTCAGTTTAATACTTCTAAATGAATAGCGGAAAATCCCTTAATGGAACTTTGGGGCTGTGTCATGGAGAAAAAGTGGCCTTTGCTTGTCTGGGGCAGCAGGTGACCAAATCCCTGCCAAGTAGTAGTTGCACANGTTTTTTTAATCTTCTTTTAATTTTATAATCTCTGAATTGAAACATCTTAGACAATTAGCACACACTTTAATTATCTTAAGAGTAGGGAAATTCAGCAGGTCTATGGGAATGCTCTAAATAAAAATAAAGATACTTGCTAAGTGAAGGCTGGTTAGCACATGTGTTTCTTCATTAGGAAATAGCACTTTTCCCTGGTTTCAGACATCGGTTAAATTTTTTCATTTTTTTTCTAGGCAGATNACAACCAGGTCTGGTAGGGTAGGCTGGACTTGTGTGTGCTGCTACCACAGCGTTTATCTGCATGGCTTGCTGTCTGTCCAAATCTGGCCTTGGGTGTACGGAAGTGCACCCAAGTATCTTCGGTGCTGTGGCTGATTGTGCTGGAACGTCTCCCTGTCCTCTGATTAATCCTTCTCCAGCTTCAATTAAAATGTAGCATGAAGGGCTTTGGCCTTATTATTTTCCCCTTTATGTGCATGTCTGTAAGGAGAATAATTTTCGGGTTTCTTTAATCAAAATCGGTACAAGTTATCCTCTCATACTAAAATGCACCACATCAAACTGAAGAGCTTGGGGCTAGATTCCCAAAGAATTCAGACAGAGGAAATGTCTGAGAATTGTGGTTATCTGTTTCTCAGAATCCTGAGTAATACCCCACAGTTGCAAAGGTCAACTTATAGGACAAGTTTAAATCAAAGAGATGGGCAATTCTTGTTGGTTGCATACTGCCTGGGTCTAGGCGTATACTGGGTCTGGTAGAGCAGGCGGTTAAAACAGGGTACAAATAATATTTCTTGCAACCATGAAGTCATGAATAAGCTTTTTCTGGGCTGTTTTATAAGGGGTTCTGTCCTTGTCCTCTCCCTAACAGTCAGCTGTAGCTGCCTACAGGGAGGGAAGGATTCCTTCATTTCATCTACTATTGCATGGTCCTTATTGGGAGCTTTAAACTCTCCTCCTACCAAGAAATAAGCTACAGAGATAGTAGCAGTTTCCTGTTGTCTTGCTGTAGGTACCAGGCAGGGTAGATAATGTGCCAATGGAAAATACCTTAAATTTACATGGTATCCATGCCAAATATTTCTTTAAATCATCAGTAATTGTAGTAACTAGCTGAGTGGAAGCATTACAAACACGTTTCCAGTTAGCAAAAAGTTTAATTTCTGAAATGTAATTGGAGTTAGAAGAAAAATGAATTCCAGTCAAAGGTGAGACCTGAAACCTTGGTGGAGTGATGAGTTGGGTCAGGAGCTAGGCAAGAATATAATTTATCAAGTGAGAGTGAGCAAGGATATAGAGCAAGGAGTGGGCCTGGTGGAAAAGGAGATGCCTGAGGTAGTTGTGAAAGGTAATAATAAGAGAAATGGCAGTAAGAATGGGGTGAAATGAACAAGGTAAAGGTATAAACGGAGGAAGACAAAGGGATGAACTGTTGTAATGAGGCAGAAACAAAAGATGAGCATTGTAGTTCAGTGTTTTATCTAATGGCCTGTGTTATCTTGGTAGAAACAAGATGGAAAAGGCTGAGGAGGGCATCTTTAATTTTTACTATTTCCTGTTTTTCTAGTTGCTTTGTTTTGGAACGTGTAGTTTACAATATTGAAGCGGGGATACAGAAGATGTGATCTTCTACTTAACTTTGCTTCAGTTGCCAGCAGTGGCATGGAGCAATAGTAGTTCCTGTTTGGTTTGGCAGCACCTAAAATCTTCTCCACACCAACACAAAGGGCTCCAAAAGGAGCAGGAAAATAGACAATACAACCACAGTGTTCCCATGCTTTTCTCAGTCTAAGGCTATGGATGTGAGCGAGAGTGTCTGTCAAATATTTTTCAGATAACTTTTGGAGCAACAGAAACAGACAGAGGCACCAGGACAGATTTGACTGGGCTCTGCTGCAGCAGAGGGTGCTTCCCCAGAGAGAGCGAGATGCACTCACAAACTTCGAGTGACCTCACTTTTAGAGGAAGGGCATGAAAATGCCTACAGCCAGACGTGACTCTCCTCCCAGGGGTGGCCTCTCCCACACTGTGCACTTCTTTGTTTATATTTGAGCAGCACTCTAGTTTTAAAAAATGAACCCCCTGCTGCTAGCATGGCAGAATATGTCCTTCCAGAACCCCATGCGGAGATGAGCGCACTGGGCACATACATGTAGTGCAACAGGGACAGCAAAGGAACCACTGTGCATTAAATACAGTGACCGATGCAGAACTGCCTCTTCCACCTCCCTCAGGCTTTTGTAGTATCGCACCTCTTTTAGCTTCATCAGTTGCTCATTACCTTGCATCACCCCTAAAGAATATCACATAAATAGTCCAGAGAAGGATAAATTTACCTGCTGCCATGCCTAGGTGGAACAGTATCGCTTCATTCACACTTTCCTGCGCTCTTATCGCTCCCCATCACTTAAGCCTCTCTGTGCTTGCAGCAGTGCCTGCCGTGCTGTCTGCTGCTGACCGCTACAGCAGGAAAGGAAGGGATAAGCTGCAATATCAGCTCATCTTCAGGGGCTCAGAGTTGTAACTGCAGTAGAAACGAGACCAAATTCCTATTTCCCCTTCTCCAGAGTGATACCTGGGAGCCCTGCATTTGCCGTACTCTTAATCTGACATATCTGGTATCCAGCAGCAGGAGGGGGGAAACAGTCTACCTGCTGTTTCAGTGGGAGGGCAACAGAAGAGCGAGCCAACTTTTGCCAAGCTCTTCAAATTTTGCCAGGGTTAGGGATATTGAAGGAAGGGAAGGATTTCATCCTGGTCTGTGTGGTCATCTGTTGTCATACCAGAGATATAATTTGATCACTGTCATTTAAAAACGTGATACTCGGTGTGTAATACAATGCGTACAGTATACGTGACCTACAGCTGGATGCCATTTCTTGTGGGATAATTGTTATTGATAATTTTGAGGTCTTTTCCCCACTATTGTGTCTTCACAATTTAATCAAAAGAAAAGCCAGATTACAGCCTTGGTAAAGCCATAAGATGTTTTTCACAGAAGATTCCCTCTGTTGCAGAGGAAGAAAAGAGGTTTATGCAGAGAAGTGGCAAGTGTAGACTTTTTTTTTTTTTTTTCTGAAAAACAAAAGCTATCTCATTTTTTTAGTGAAATTTCAAAGTAAATATGGAAATTTTCTCCATATAACGCCTTGCGGTCTCTCTCCGATGGTTTTTCCTCTAAATCGTATTATCATGCTACCACCTGACTTTCTGTCATTGCTTTTTTAGATTTCAGTAAGCAGTAAATGAAGATATGTAAAGTCTGGATTTGAAGCTCCTACCATAGAGCATGCCTTTGTATCATCGTATTACAACCTAGGCTTTTTGTGAAAAAAGACTCCTGCTTTTAAAAAGTACCCTGAGAATTTGACTGCTACTGTCTCCTCTGAATTTCAGAGGCTGACTGCTCACATCCTGATATATTTCCTCCTCAGTTTTAAATTTACCTCGAAACAGTTCAGGAGGCCCTCTGTTCTACATAAATAACAGACAAATTGACAAGACAACCTTGACCACGTCTGCTGATGGTACACGGAAATAAGAGCTGACCCCTTTTAAAGTCGAGGCGGGCTGAGGACCGCGGGGCAGAGCTGCTGGGTGTTAATCCTAGCTGGGATTAAATCCCAGGCTCTCTCCGTCACCTTGATCAAACTGCTGATGAGGGGGATTTGCAGAGGACTAAGAGGCAGGCATCCACCTGTGATTGAAAAGCCTGGCATTTCCATGGTTTATGGTCCTTTCTGCTCTGAGTCCTCCCCCTGCCTCAGTTTCCCCAGCTCCCTGGCTAAGGCTCATGCCCTCCCTGTCTGACAGGACTCCTGAGAGCCTGTGGGAATCAGAGGCCCAGCGGCCATCACAGTGCTTCGTGTCATGGTGGCTTTGAGAAGCGGCCTGTGTCCCCTGGATGCTCTCTGTGCAGCTTCATGCCCAACCAGAACTAAGAATTAATTCTCCTAATCACTTCCCTCTCACAAGAGAGGGCCTTTCTGGATTTTTGGAGGGGAGGTGAAGCTGGGCCCTGCAACGGGAGCCGGTAGCGCATGCTTCTGGCCCCCAGGCACGTTGGCTGTGCCCAGGAAGCTGCAGCGCGGCAATTAGCCGGCGCGGGCAGTGCTCTTCAGGGGCAGAGGCTCCCCTCCTGTAATACATCCCTTCCTTAATGCGACTTGATGTAGATAGAGTGGGGGCCTATCAGGTGTGAAAAGCCCTGCTGCTCTTGGCTTGGAGTGGCCTCCAGACAGTGATTTGGCGACGTCAATCCAGTCATGCTTGATTTCGGCACTTAACGCAGTAAAGCAGGATCCCTCTACCCCCGATCAACTTCTCAATTAGTGAGCTGCCTCGTGTAACGGCCTTGTTTCACAATCCCTGCGGGCCGCTTCAGGGGTCATTAGGGTGAGAAGACTCCAGCGCTGGCTCCAGCTCCAGCAAGCGCAAGGGGAGCTGAGAGATTTCCTAAATACGTATAACCCTTTTTCAAGTTGTTTGCTTTCATGGGATTGATTCTTGGCACATTAAGGAGCTTAAGGCGTCAGTATCTTCTTTAAACTGCCCACCTTATCGCCTTTACAGCTGACAGTTTCCTGACAGCCGGAGTGTAAGCAGAGATAACTAGTAGGTTAGTACACATATATATTATATACGAATATTGTATACGCCGCTCGATATTTTCTGCTGAAGAAGGTGACGGGAAGCTTTTTGTTTGTAGTCTCTGCAGTTCTGGTTAAAGAGCAGCTACTGTGAGCAGCCACCGTAATTGTAACATGTCTTGAGAGCTGCGTGGAGGGTGCTGATCCTCAGCTGTAGCCAGGGTACCAGAATAAACAGGCAAATTTATGCCCCAGTCTCCCAAATTTCTTTCCTTTCTTTATTAGGGAGCAAACTATTGTTACATTAAATATTCAAACTACCCAAAATCTCAAGGGCTTTCCTTTCCCACAATGTGTTACCAGTACTCATGCATATGAAGAACAGTAACCCATATACAAACGGCACCTTTTTTAATGAGCAATATATGTCAACATGACACCTTCTTATGAAATGCAGCTTTTTAGGTTCTGCCTTTGTGGATGTAATAATTGAGATGTTCTAATATATGCAGTTACATTACCTGCTCATTGTTTGCGATTTTCATCGTCTCCTAACTTTATACTGTTTGTAATGCTCCTAGCATTTGGCTCAATTCATGCTCAGTTTTATTTAATTAGAAATATAATTTTCTGCTACATTAATTATAAATTTGAGTGAGACATTGGCACAGAATTTCCTCAGGCATTCTTTTTAAAAGAGAAACAAAAATCATATGGAGGGGGGAAGAAGCTATGATACCAGATGCAGGTGTAAAAAATATCAATACCTTAAAACCTGAACAATTTAATAAATAAGTGAGAGGGGAAAAAAAGATTATTTGTAATTTTTTGATTAGTACATCTTCTTATTTTAGTGAAATATTGACTGGAAAAAGTGGCTTAATGCCAGAAAATTGTTGAGAGATTTATCTCAGAATCTGACATATTTTGAAAGCATACCTCTAGAACCAGCCCTAAATATGCTGAAATCTGAGTTTTGAAAATGATATTATTTTTAAATAATCATTTTAGTGTTCATATTTTGCTCAAAATATTTTTCTCAAAACTGTAATGTTTTCACAAGAGTGTTGATGATATATAGATAGCAGCAATGCATATGCATGCAGTATACGATGTGTGTAGCGTATGTGCTTCTTCAAAGTACCCCGATGCTTTGATTTGTAACTGTTTAAGGTTTTACTTAGAATTCTCAACACTGCGCAGAGCATAGCCATTTCAGTGGAATACTTCAAATAGTAAGTCCTAAAGGTGACACAACAAAGGAAATACCTTGGATACTGCAGCTTTTATTTATAGAGGAAATGCTCACATAGTCCAATGAAGGAAAACTTCACCTGTTTCCATTTCTATAGGAAGAGCAGTTCTGTTAAACCATCACTTTGTTGCATGAATTTGCAAGCGCATCATATGCTTTATATGAACAGAATGAACTATTTGCATGCAATCTAATGGATTGACGCACATCCTTTTTCCTAATTTCTAAGCATTTTGCTTATTGCAAACATTAAAAAAAAAGCTCACTCACCATGCAGCACTCATCTTACAGTGGTTTTCAGAATGGAGTAATTCCAAATGCGGGAGAAGAAATTATTGTGTTGTAGAGTGGGGAAAAAACAACTCTATTCCTTATTATTGTCTCCTGTGGAACTGCTTTAGTATTTTTAATTCACACATATGCATACACACATGCAAAAGCATGCACATCTAGTTTAGCTTTGCAAGCAGTTTTCCAGAAAGCAGATGTCTTGTAGTCTGAGTACCGTATATCTGAATGTCATTCTTGGGCAAGTGCTTATGTCAATAAATAGCCGCTGCAAATACATATTTTTCATAGTAGCTATCATTCAGGGCTCTAAAGGGACATTTGCACACCAGGCTTCCTGTTGTCCTTTCAATGTAAAGTAAAGATGGGAAAATTAAGGTGCAAAGAGGGGATATTTGAGCAAGGCCAGTTAGCAAGGTAATGCAGGGAACAGGCATGGAGACTTCTTTTCCCCGATCTAAACATTGACTCACATTCCCTACCGACTTCCATCATGAACCTGTTAACATAAAAAAAAAAATGACTGTGCTTCAGCATTCCTAATGGCCCCTCTCACAACCGCTGGCCACAGCACATGATTTCAGCTCGACAGAGCCAGGCTGGCACTAGGGACACAGCTCTTCCTAGGTACAGCGATATACCTGCTTGGGAAGAATTGCCAGTATGGGGCTCGCATTGCCATATTTGCATCCTCTGTCTGCTATACGGGTGTTCTTTTGTGGCTCACACCGCAGCTCTAATTCTCTGCCAAAATCTCTAGGGTGATTCCCATGAGGCTTTGAGGTTTCTGGGCTGAGGTTCACCACCTTACAAAGAGCAATTCTTTCCGCATATTTTTTGTGTTCCTGGATACATATCTCCTAGCCAAACAAGACATGGAAACACGATGAGAACCTTGTGGCTGCACTTCCTAACTAAGCACGTCTTTGCCTACAGCATCATGGCATGAAAGAGCCTGCTAATGATTCTTAAATGTTCATTACTGTAGTTCTTCTCTCGGAATATACTTCTCACCTTGAATGACCCATGTGTTGAATTTTAACTAAGGGAACCCATGATAGTAAGTCTGTCATGATGCTGGCTTTTTTTTTTTTCCTCTCCAGCTCTTAAAAGCCTTTTATTATAGGACTGCTTAAGGCATTCTTCAATTAGCATGTGCTGTATTGTGGCTGGAACAGCTGTTTACCATTTAATAAAGCATGGCATAATTTATTTTCAGAGTCTAGCAACCGTCTTTGCTATTACACCAGGGGAGAAACACAGTAACTGCATTGTTCACTGCACTGATGAAAGAACTACAGACTTTATTATATGACCTCATAGAACTATTAACTTACCCCCCACTTCTGTTTCAATATGTATTTACCTGACAGTCTGTGCATTGATTTCTTACCCAGAGGTTCTGCATTCTCAGTCACCTCTGGGGCAAAATGAAAAATGTCTATGTTTTATGTCCCTCACATTAGGCAGCTAATTATATATTTGTACCTTAATTTCCTTCCCTTCCCCCATCTCCAGGGGCAAACTCCATATGCACCACTTAGACATTTTCTCCTTAGTCATTGGAGAAATAATGGAGCTGTTGGGAAATGACAGGAGCTTGGCCACTGCACATCACGGGGCTTTCTGTTCATTCAGTTCCTTTTCTTCCCAGATCCCTCTTTCAGCATTTGCTCTAAAGGATGTGCATTTTCTTCTTTTCCTGTTTAACTCTGTGTGGAGGATGAATCTGAAATGAACCTTGGAAGCATCTCTTGGGTGCTGCTTCCTCTGCAGCAATGTGGAGCTATACGCAGTTGTAGGGCAAGTGAAAAACTCCCTACATCCATGTTGCACTGGTTCCCTCCTAGGAGGGACCAAAAGTCATCCACACCTCCTAATGCAGTCAGTTGCGTTGCCTTGCTACAAGGACGGATGTGGCAGGTGAGCATGGTCTTGTAGGCACCATTGCTGAGGTCATCTTTGCAGGTCCACCACTTCCACTTCCAGCCTGTCCTTGGCAATCGTGTTGAGTTGTCACTGAACTATCTTCAAGATCATTCCTTCACATATGAAGAAGGGAGAGCAGGTGGCAAATGGAGCTCACTCTGAGCTACCAAATCCAGGAACATCTAACAGATGTGCAGGCACATCTAAGTGGCAGTGCGAGTGGCTGGTTAGCTGGGCTGTTAACCCAACTAGTGCTGCTGAAGTGCCACACAGAAAGTAGTTGCAATGCTTTACAGGCCCTGAGCCATGCTGCTGTACTGTGCAGTTAAACCTAGGCTGCGAACCAGCTTGGGATATTGCATTCTTATTATTATTAGAGATGGGGGTATTAAATTTGTTTTTAACTTGCTCAAGTCTGACAATGAAAATACGTCAGCTGAGTATCTGCAAATTTTTAGATTCAGCCTCTGCGTGCGGATGGATTTATATGCATGATTTAGAGTAAAGCATGTGTAGAAAGATGAAGTTTATATGGTTGCTTTGTAGAAATGGATGTAATATTGATGTTGACTTTACCGGTAGAAGTTTAAGGATGTCACGATGCATGAGTGGTGGTGCAAAGCAGAGCCCTGAGTGCATTGGGAGGTCATTTTTAACTTGAATTTATTTCCACAATATCAGGCATAGATCATTGTGCACTGTGCACAATCATCCTTGCTTTTCATCTGAGTCAATGAGAGTGGTTAAATAAAATTTAAAATGAAACAAAATTGTAACTTGATTAAAAGCAGACAGTAAATTAGGCCAGAATACTTCTTAAAATTGCATTTTAGCTTTAAACTGAAAGTTTGATGATCTGGCTGCATGACTGAAGGGACGGAGTAGCAGACTGTGACATAAACGATGTGGCTATATTTGCTCCTAAGATGAACAGGGGTTTTTAAAGTTCTGTGATTTAGGCTTCAGAGTTAACACTCCATTGACCAAACAACAAAATTCCCACCTTTGATAGCTTTTTCAAACTATAGATATATTAAAGTGGCATTATATCAATTATGTCCGGTCATGCTTCACATTTTTTGAGCCAAAATTAAGTCTGGTAATACTTACTTGAAATGAAAGCTTAGATTGTTTCACAGAACACAAATAACCTAATTAGAGAAGGATATAGAAACAAATCTAGATTTTCTTTTGAATGTGTGGTTTTGAGGTGTTTGAAAATGGAATTCGTTCATGTTAGCTTTACATAAAGAATTCTTTCATGCAGCCTGCCCAGAAAAAAAGGCTCAGTTTCACGAACTTCAGCAGGCACAGGACAGGGTTTGGCAGATAGCTCATTCTACACAGATGGAGCAGACTGGAAGCCTTCACTGAGGGGAATGTCTCAGCTACATTAAATTAAGATCCACAGTGGTGAGGGCAATGCATAAAAACTGGGTGCAAGAAGACCAAAAAAAATCTCGGCAAAAGGGAGCTGCATTTCCAGGTGGCACATGTTGGGGATCCTTACCAACAGACAGTGTTATGAATATCAGCATACTTCCAATGTCAAGTTAATCCTGCAGTGCAGGAGTTGGCTTTTGAAATAAAACTAAGGGTACCGAGGTGAAAAAGCTTCTCTGCTCTAGTTTGGCAAAAG
>VXAV01009322.1:931203-958703 GCA_013399715.1 Alectura lathami | reverse complement strand
AAGGATGCATACGTGCGACTTTTTGTAATACACCCACTTAAAAAGTATTGAAAAATCTTTAACAAAGAGAATTTTAAAAAATTTCTATAGATGTCTGGCAAAAAACAGCATTTCACATTGTTCTTACAGTATTTTGTACTTCTACTCCTGATGTGACTATATATAGTTTACAGCCTCATTTACTTTAATGTGCTACCTGAATAACATAATCATAGCAATAACTATGGTATAGGGTTGTAAGGTGCATGAACCGCTAATGCTTTTTGACGATTTAAATGACTTGTTCATAAAATGTTCTTTTAATAATAGTGGTAAAGCTTTTAGCACTAGATGTCAAAAATGCGAAGAATATTGGCTTTTTCAAGTGTTATTTCTTTTCTAGTGAAAGTGTGTTTTAATAATAAATAGCACCAAAAGCCAAGGTTATGTGGCTCTTGTCTGAACAGCGCGATCCAAGCCGAAGACTCTTCCCGCGTACGCAAACAGCTTGACCCCTGTCCGCACAGTTATGTAACATCCCTAATGTGTTTACTATTTCTTTGTTGAGTTTAACAAGATGTTCCTTTTATCGAGAAAGGTCAGCATAACCTGCAGGAGAATAACATCACAATAGGTGTGATATTAGGCTGTCACCGCTCCATAAAGCTCTCCCTGGCAAAAGGGACTGTGCCTTTGTATTGGAAACTGGGCAGACTTGGACCACCACCACCAGTCCTTCCGAAGTGAAATGTGCTGGGAGGTCAATCAAAGGCCAGGCAACTACTGGGGAGAAAAAAAAAAAAAAAAAAAAAAAAAAGTCTGATTTTCTTTTCAGTTAAGCGTCTTCAGGAATCTTTGTCTTTCTGTGTCTTCAGGTTATTTGGCGTTACAGGAAACTGCGCTGCCTGCAGTAAGCTCATACCTGCTTTTGAGATGGTGATGAGAGCTAAGGACAATGTTTATCACCTGGACTGTTTTGCATGTCAGCTTTGTAATCAGAGGTAAGAGAATTTATTGGGTCTGTTCCATAAGCTAAGCGTTCATTTGGCTCTGGTGTGGGTATACATTCATGTGAAGAGGCAGCTTCTACCAATAGCGGAAGCCAAAGACTGAGACCAGGATAGTTTTCCTGGGACTGATGCAGAACATCTTTTATGACCTTGTCCAGAAAACTTTTTGTGTCTCAAATCCCACACCAATAAACAAGAATGACGTTGCTTCCTCTGCTCCAAAAGGCTGTCTGTCAAGTTTAATTAATTAATATTTATAAAGGACTTTGAGATCCTTTGCTGTAGAAGAGAGTGCTGTATCATTTGTCACTATTACATTAATTTCATTTAATTCTTCATTTTTGTCACATGTATTTCTTTTAAATTACATGATGTTTCTTGCTGTTGACTGAACTGTAGTAATTTAAATTTAAAAGATGTCGTTCCCACCATTTTCGCTGTCGCAGTGTTGGACTTCTTACACCCTATTTTGATTTCCATCTGTTAGCTGTAGCTTGTAGAAATCCCAAAGATCCAAACCTGACGTTTTATTCTAAAGAGTCACACATACGGTGCAGTTGCAGAACAAAGGTCAAAAATAGTAAAATTATTAAAAAATGAATGTTTCGGAGGCAGATACAGCCCAACTTTCAGTAGCAACTTTCAGAGTGATGGCCAAATCCTGTTAGTGATTTCACCAGGAGCTCTGTTTCTGACTCCAAGATATTTGCTAGCAGCTTTCCCATTGACTTCTACGAGGTCTAGGAAATGATAGAACCAATTATGTCCACTCCTTAATGTACCTGTTATGTTTTTTTCAATTATTACATGATCCTATTTGGAGCTTTATAGCATTCTTTTCTTTTTTTTTTTTTTTTTTTCANTTTTCTTTTTTTTTTTTTTTTTTCATTTTCAAGTTGGAAGAAAAATGAGATGTTTCTAGGGAAGTAGCAAAAAATTAGGAAGATAATAGCCTAACACGACAAAGTTAGATACAGCTCTAAATAAGCTTTGCTAACTCACCTTGTCCTACAGTGTATTATTTTGTAACACTATAGTCATTTAAAAATCAAACATCCCTAAAGAACCATAAAATGTACAGCTGCTAATAAGTGTAGCACACTACAATTACGCTCTTTAAAAAAAGCCAAATTGACCTTTTTCATCATGTTGCATGGGAAATTAAAATACCAGGCAAGTAATAACCACTGCTTAAACTATATAATAATGCAAAGTAATTATAGGTTCTAATGCTATTTAAAGTCCTATATCAATTTTGTCTTGCCACAGAACTAAAAGGCTGTATTCCAAGTAAGGCAGGCAGAGCCTCCCAGTAGTACTTGCTCAAGTAAGACTCACACACACGCCTAGATTTCGCTTCTTAAACCCTTCACATCCCTGTTTCGGCAAACCACTGTTCTAGTATCATTATTAAAGTGCCTAATATATTTCTGTTGTTCGCTTCATTTATTACGTGCCATAATGGGGCTGCATATCTTTAGTGTTGGTTATGCACAATTAGCACTTAGTTATTGTCTTGTCACTTCAGCCCATACAAGACAAACTTCTTTAATGGAAGAAGTCAGCTAATCTTCATCAGTCAAGCAAAGCAGACAATGTTTGGTACCCTGAGTACAAAAGATTTTCATCATAGTTAGTACTCTTGGATCTGAGGAAGTGAACTTTCTTTTTCTTTACCCCAGAAAGCGAAGCTGTCGTGATCATTTTTAATATTCCTCCTTTACCAAAACAAGTGTGAACTAATGTACAATTTCACTTTGCAGCTAATATGCATCATACTGTACCCTAAGGCCACTGACTCCCGCTGGAGAAGTGCTGTGAGGTACTTCTGAAGTGAAGCATGTCAGGGACATTTAATAATTCTTAGCCGTGTCATCCCTGAGCCTTGAGTCTAAACTCTTATTTGATTTTTATTTTGCATGTAATTTGGACAAGTGGCTGACATAAAATAGTCTTGTGAAAGCCTTAGGCTGGGAACAAAGGAATTGATTTACCTGAAATACAATCGAGTTCATCTACTCAAAACAGGGAGCATTTCCGGAAGTTTCGCAGAATTTCAGAAATTCTCAAAAGTGGCCCTAATCCTGAGTATACTGCAATAGCTCTCAAGGAGCCTAATAAAGCATACTGCCTGTAGGGTACCTTTTTTCCTCACAATCTGGGCCTAGTGGCACTCTGAAGAATTAATTCTGTTGATTTTTTTTAAATAATAAATCTTATTTCATGGATGCTCCAGCTTAGCTCTTCTGTGGTTCCTATGGCAAAGCATACCACTGACCACAGTCTCTCATTAGTTAATAACTTTAAGTCTTTTGTTTTTCATTACTTGTATTACATCAATAAAAAGCTAGCAGTGCTAGACACCTGGCTTATCACCACAGATTTTATACACATATATATTTCTGCTGTGGAACATCTTTCTTTTCGTTTAAATGGAATAATTTGTCAGTCATCATGCCATTAATAATTTCTCATGTCCTTCTCAGTGGCCTGTTTTCTTGCTCTAGTTAAGACAGAGGAATCTAAACCAAACGGCAGTTTGCAGGTGAGGATAGGTTTATAAGAAAGCAGTTTAAATTTTTTTTTTTTTTAATTCCATGTATGCAAAATAATCTACTTGAGTTGACTTCTTAGGTCTGCTCTTCACTTTCATTCCAGCCCCTATTCCTAGTGTGGTATTTATTGAAGAGAAATATTTTTTATTTACAAGCACATCACTGGTATCCAAAAATGACCAACAGAGCTAGCAGGGCTCACCAGCTATTGCCAATTACATATGTTTGACCTTATCCCCCATCTTCACACTCTGACTTTAAATCCTTTGGGATATTCTTTATACTGATAGAAGTACACTATATCTGGAGCACTAATGTAAAGCATGTAATGCTCTCAGTTGGGTTCCACATCTGAGATTTTTGAGATTTACAGTTCTTGTTTACCATTAAGATCTTTTTCTAGATAGAACATATCAATGTTCATAAGCAAACAACTTCGTATCTTCAGTTTGCATTACTTTGTGTTTGCCAGTGGTGAATGTCTTCTGTCATATTGTCCCTAGTTGTTACTTCCAATGTTCTCTGCTTTCCAAGCTAACCACTAATTGTATTAGCTCATGTTGCAATGATCCCTGGGATGGCCAGCTCTTCAGGCTTGCTGTGGCATGACCTCCTATTCCTGCCCTTCAGACAGTTGATTCTGTCTTGGTGAGAGTGGAACCTGCCCGTTGTCAGTGCTCTTTGAGGAAGATTTGGTGATTTTTCTGCTTTTGTGCACAGCTTCACTGTTTGCTTTGTTATTTTTAAGTATCTACAACTCACCATCCAGCTTGAGTCTCTTGATTTCAGGGGACTCGTGTTTGGGGCATAAACTCTCTCTCTGAACTTACAGGTAATGTACCCATAATGTAACTGTCCCACTTTATTGGTCTCCCAAAGGCTAGATTTTCAGAGTGAGAAGAAAACCTCATTGTCTTACATGATGTACTCTGGGAACATAGGCTGTAGACAGGACTGCAGCCACAGACAGAGCTGTAAGGGATCTCCTGAGCCACTGAGTCCCATCGCCTGGTATCCAATAGGCACTGGGCTGTGTTTTCCTTTCATAAAGCTGTTCAGCTCTAGCATTTAATTGCTCTGTCCAGACAATTTTTGACATCTTCCCACTTTTTTTTTTCTTGCTACTGATGCTTAAAGCTGTAGGGATTTTGTGAATATTAAGCTCTGCTTCCAGCCTAAAGGTTTTAGCGTCCCCTTATCTTTCTTGTCTCTGTCCAGCTTACTCCTAATTTGAGCTTCTTCCATCTCCTAAATACCTGCAGAGCTTAGTGACAGTCATCTTAATAGTGTGAATGCACCCCTTTCTACTCTGCAACCATATTAAACTTCTCCTGAAAAGCACTTCCCCTCAGTTTGTCAGTAGTTCTCACATAGTTGATTTCTGCAGGAAAAAAAAAAAAAAAAAAAGTAAAAAAGATGGGAACTACTGGAAAAATAAATTTGTAAACAGACACTGCCTTTCACACTTCGTCAGGCTGCATGTGTGTGACTAGCAAAATGGAGTGGAAAATCTTGCAAGTGGGCTCAGCTGTATCTTTGCTTGACACTTCTGACTGCAGCAATGATCTCAGCCTGCCTTTGGCTTTCCCACTTTCCAGAGTTTCGGCGTCCTTCCTTTCACTCTCGACTGCCTGCTTTAGCAGCTTTTTCTGTACTGCTGCCATAATTTCTGTCTGCCTCTGAAGTCAACTTGGGGTATGTTTTAAAAACCCCATCTGCTGTCACTGAGGGGCGTTTTAATCAGCTGCTCTCCCCTTCTATCTGAAACAGCCTTTATTTTAATGGGTGCTGGGCTGAAAATGGTTACATACCCATTCAAATCACTGTCCTGATGTAGACACTTACTCTGGTATCGAATGTAAAATGCCCACACAATGCTGCCTTTGTTCTCTGTCAAGGTAGGGGGGTGAAAGTGATGCTAGGCATGTACTTATTTAAACACCAATATTAGATGTTTGTGTGTGTGGTCATTTTATAAATTCTGAAAACCTCAATACTGTTTATTTTCATTTATTGTCTCTAAATTTAGAATAAAAATTAATACATTCTCCATACTAGCTTTTTAAGAAATAATAAATGAAAAGCAGACCAAGTTGAGGTTAGTCACTGTAAGTTGAACTGTTTGGTTCTATGCATTGTACTATGTATTCTGTGTATATATACTGCTTCGTACTGGTAAAAGTATACAAATCTGGCCACAGTTTACACTTTCCAGCCTTTGATAATAAATGGACCTTTTGACAGAAACCTAAAATTAGTAAACCATAGGTGTGGACTGATGAACTGTGATACACAAGAGTGATTTAGTTCTGTTAGTGGTACATACAGATTAACATTAATTTGAGTTATATTGGAAACTCAAATCAGCCTTTAAGAAAAAGGAAGAGAGGAAAAACAGAAGACAAGTTACATCCCTGAGGGTAAAACGCAGAGTGAAAGGATGTGGGTGGAGTAAGTCTATGCTTCTTTATCCTAGAGGAAAACAATTAAATGCTCTCAAATTTTATGTCTGTCTACAATAAAAATGCAACATTACAGAGGAGGACTTCACACACAGCCATCTTTGTTCTCAGCAATATCTCTCTCACTTCCTTAAGAAGTCTTCAGTACCTTGACATGCACCCTGTACATCAGAAAAGATGACAGACAGCAGTGAGATTTCCTTAAATGTCTTTTCAGAACAATGAAATAGCTATTTCTCAAAATGGAAGTTTTATACTACTTGTGATTAGTCTAGGCACACCTTCCCCCTCCAAACAAGGTGATAACAGAGGTCATTTTGTAATATAAATGGTCCTCCTTTTGCCATTGTAAAATATGACAGGAGTTCTAGAATGTAGCTTAATGATAATGGTCATTCTACTAATGTCACAGTCATGTCAAAAGTGGTATTATCAATTTCTGGTGGTAAGTCCAATCTGGCATGTTAATGCAGTCTATTGTATGTTTTTCCCGTTCATCCTGCATGCCTGTTAAATAAATTGGGTGAGGGTTTTAGGGAAGGCTGAAGACTACCATCTGCCTGCTAGAAGAGTAATAGTCTTGCCTCATTATATACTCCTAACCCAGTTGCATCTCAATATGCTCCTTGACTCCATTTGATGTATGTGCCCAAATTGTGTCCTGATTTACATCCTACATCAATTCCATGCTGGAGGTGGAAGGCTAGGCTTGAATTTACCATTCCATTTTAAGCCTGATCCAGGTTTACATCCTGGCATGTGCAAAACCAATCTGAAGGAGTTGCAAGATTTAGCTCTTTGACTTCAGAAGAGGCTAAATCTGCTTTTCAGAGTCAGGTAAGGTTGAAAGTGTGGAACAGGATGGACAGAATTTGTTGTTTTGTCTCCCTCCTTGCCTTGTCTCATTGTACTCAGGAGATAGGGTGCCCTGTTTAGATGTTTTTCACCTGGTTCTTACCTCTTCATCACCTAATGAATGCATAATTCACACATTTAATACCCAGGGGCACATGCAAGCCTCACCGCTGGTCTTGGCCAAAGTGTCTTGGTCACTGAGCTTGCACGGAATGAAATTGGCTGCAGGAGTTGGACCGTAAGTATGGCAAGTAACAGATTTCCCCCAGAGCACAGCATGCAAACTCAGCCCGAGATGAACCCAGAGAGCGTCTTCCCATGCAGACAGACCCTCACCCCACAGGCTATCACACAGCCCAGCCTGTCTAGGCACGCCATGGGCAGCCTCTCCGTGAGACAGCTGCATGCTTGGAAAGAAAGTGATTTGTGGAACTGTGTGTGTTTAAAGCCACCCATGCATTGAGCTGTCAAATGCCATGTAGACATAGGTAGAGCATTTCTGGCTCGACATATTAACATAGCAAAAGCAAAACGCATTGACACTTTTTATTGGGAAAGGCATCCTGACTCCCTCATGTAGCTGGTGTATAATACAAACTGTGGCACTTCTCTGAGGGCAGAGAAACAAAATCTTTCAGCCAGGATTTCAATGCAGGCAATGTTGTAAGAAGCCATTCGTGAAAGTACTGCCATGCAGGTGGAACAATATTACACTTCAGCAATGTATTTTTCCATTTGCTAAATATTTTAAAGAAATTATCCTGATCAGCTCTATATTACACTGGATCACAGAGGAGTATGCGGGTGAATGACATCCCCAGGTTGGAGTCAGTGCATTTTGCAGAGGTGCTTGTGCCTCCTGCTCCTGCCCTCCTGATGTGCTGGGCACTGCTGGACTGGCGTCCCAGCTGCAAGTCCCATCAGTGATTGCTGGGGTAACTGTTATGGAGTCGCTGATTTGTCACACTACCTCATTTCATCTGCTTCAGTCTGTATTAATCTTTATGTTCACTTAAGAGAAATTAAGGATTTTTAAAATTTTTATTTTAGTGTGACTTCTTTGGGAAAAAAACGCTTTTACATATTAACACTAGTTAAGACTCCTTTACCTAATCTAACAAAAAACACAAAAGACTTTCTGCCTGGAGTGCTATTGATGGACAAAAACATGTAAAATGGAAACTAGAGAAACGCCCCAAAGAACTTGTTTGCTTCAAGAATTCTGCATTTCAACACTTCTACTCAAAATACTTCTCTGTTGTTGGCAGTCTAATACACCAGGACTGGGATGGGAAGGACAGCAGGAACCTGTAAATTCTATAAAACTGTCTTGACCATAAATAACTTGAAGATTTCAGGATCATTCCATAATCTCTATTTTCAATCATCATCAGCAGCAGGCAGTAATCCTAGAGAAAAAAAAAGTCCACAAATAAACAAACCAATTTTCCTTTAAGAGCAGAGCTAATTCTTTTCAATCCACTTTTTTATTACACTATTTTCCCTCTATCTATTTAGCTAGCATAAGGATAAATTTCCAAAGCTACCCAGTTGGAAAATAAATGGGTTCACTGTTTGTCTAGCATTCCAATCTTCACAAATGTAAATCAGTCCAACTGCTACTCATTTAAACCTCCAACTTCACAAAACATTAAAGGACTGCTTTCAATACACAATTTAATCTGTGACAATTCACTAAGATTTCTGCTTGAACATCATTAGGAATTGACTATCTGATAAAGAGAGACTACTATCAGAGGTCGCGCAGGTCAACTTGTGTAATTTACGTAGTTTTACTGGGTCAACTACAGCAGATACCGCTATGTGAAGGTTAAATTGTTACAATTAAATACATATACAGCTATTCGCATAGACACACTGTTGTTAAATCTACCGTAAACAACACAAGCATTTATATCTGACCCTAATTGTGTCCAAGATGTCACCATTTGAAAATTATACAAAAAAGGACATTATAATCTGTTACACATTCAACAATACTTTATGCACTGAGATCCATAATTAGCTGGTAGAAACTGGTTTCATTTATTCGCGTCAGTGTTAAGGGGTTCATTTAGGTTACTTTCTTTCATTTTAATTGGAATAACGTGAGCAGTGCCTCCCAATATATTTTATAGCTGGAGAGTTCACTATAAACAAAGGAACGTAACCCTGCCAAGGCAGTCACTAGGGAAACTGTTCTTCTGTACATTGGCCCTATTCACTTGTTCCCTAAGCATCTTCAAGAACACTGGCTTTCCGGAGGGGGAAGGGTTGAGGGGGTGTCAGTGAAGAGCCTCCTTACACTCCAGCGTGCTGCTTAGTTGAGAAATACCACTTTGCTCCAAGTTTGAAGCCAGACAGCCAGCAGTGCTAACATTACGTGATTTCCCTACCCATCAGAGAAAATCAAATGAAATAATTCATAGCATTTTGTAGCAATCGGATCACTCTGATGCACATAATAGTATAAAAAGCTATGTATACTAATGCCACAAGAGAGAAAGTAGTTAGCTGAGTGACTAAATTTATAATCAATTGCTACAGGAGAAAAAAAAAAAAAAAAGAAAAAAAGGTTTCTCTGCATACCTGTGTATGTGTCTCTAGTTTGCATCACAATGTGTATAAAGCTGTTTTCATACTAGTGAATGTTCTCAGAAACACTGGTTTAAATCAATTCTAGTAAAATATTCAACTGGAATATAACAAATTCTTATTGCTGTGTCTGTATGACATAAATATAATGCATCTCAGATGGGCATTCTGCTGCATATGATAACTTTGTTTTCCTTCTGATTTGTGTGGAAGCAGTACATTTACTTTTCTCTCAACTCAGTAGCCTTGGCTATTTATTCTGTTTTATCTGCGTGCTGGTGACCCGATCCAAGACTCCCACAGTCATCAGTGGGCTTTGAATGAAGCCTTTGGCTGGGGAAGCAAAAGCACTCGCACACACCACACTTTTTGAAAGCACAGAATTGATTCTGCTACCAAAGCAATTCCTCTGCTGGGCTTTCACAGAGGTGCGTGTCTGCCTGTCTGTCTGTGCTGTGACAGGCAGCAGAGGTGTGACCCTGTGGTGGGTACAACAACATTGTGAACACTTGTTCTACGTGCCTTGAGATCATGTTGTATCATTCATTCTGAAACTACCTTTTTTTTTTTTGCTTTTATTGTAATTTCAGATTTTGTGTTGGAGACAAATTTTTCCTGAAGAACAACATGATTCTGTGCCAGACAGACTATGAGGAGGGTTTGATGAAAGAAGGTTATGCACCCCAGGTTCGCTGATCTGATGGCGCATCGTTAAGAATACAAAGCACTATGTTCTTTTATCTTTTTTGCTCAACATGTATATAAGAAATGACACAGGAACCTACTGAATAGCGTAGATATAGGGAGACAGAATGGTTGCGTGAAATAAAAGGCGGACTGCATCTGTATGTAGTGAAAATTGCTCCAGTTCAGAGTTGAATGTTAATTAAAAAGGTACTGTACATACAGCCGGATTCTTTTTGCTTGCTATTGGGGTTTTTGTTTGTTTCTTTTTGTGTCATTTGGCATGAGATGTTTATTTTGGACTATTGTATATAATGCATTGTAATATTTGAAGCACAAATGTAATACAGTTTTATTGTGTTACCATTTGTGTTCCTGTTTGCTTCTTTGTATTGTTGCATTTAGTACAATCAGTGTCTAAACTTACTGTATATTTATGCTTTCTGTATCTACCAGCTATTTTAAATGAGCTGTATCTTTCTAGTAAAAGGAATTAAAGAGCAAATCCCAACCATTATGCTACACTTAGAGCTTAAGAATACTGTTTACATTAAAACTGCTTAGAAAACTAGTAACTCTAGCAGCACCTGCTGCTAATGATGCTATGGTTAAGGGTCTATCAGCACTTCTGTTATAAGCCTCTATTTTTCAGGGGTTAAGCATCTGCTGTGTATTTGCGTAGATTTTCCTCAAAAAGCACTTTTATTTTACTACAAAATTTTGAAAAACAAATCTGACTGGTTTGGGATATATTATAAAAGGTTCAAAAGTTAATGATTTTGGGTGCTGCTTTTTGTGCCCCTCGGGCATTCAAAATGCCTGGATTTGGTTTTTAATTTTGCTGTAAATTAAGCCCTAATGCAAGCCAGTGCCTCTGGGTATCTTATTTTATATATATATATAAATATATATATGTTATTTTTGTGAACACATTTAATTTGAGGGCAGGGAGAAAAGGGAGAGTACTTTGTTTATGTACATTTCAAAAATATGTTAAAATTTGACTGTTTTGCTTTTTTTCCTCTCTCTTTTTATTTTATTTTATTTTATTATTATTATTTTTTAAAATCAGGGTTTAACCCTGAAGTTTTCTGGGTCTGTCTCCTCAGCAGACCCTGGAAAAGAGTTAAACTAGAAGGCACTGCAGACAGCCCCCTCCAGGGGTCTGTTTGTATCAAGGAAAGGACCCTGCACTGGCACTCGGACATTGGCTGGCTGGTCACTGCGACCCACCTTGGTGCATGCTGAAGATAATTTAAATGCCGATGTAGGTGGGACAAAACTTTGAAGTAGCAGTACAGAAAGTGGGAGCTACCACACTCAACTCCACAGGTACTTTGCTATCCCCAAGAACATCCTACAGGTTTGTCCCATCAATATTGGCAGTTAAAATCCTTTTGACAGAGGGGGAGTCACTGCTGACAGCTACTGTCACCAGTCAGCCCATTTTCTATGAGAGGTGGACCTGTGTTTTCAAAGCCATGAAGCTATTGCATCAGCAGGATGCCCTTAAGTGCTCGTACCCCTGACAGAGCTTACAGGTGTTTGGCAATGGAAAGCAAGATGAATGTTTAAAAAGCTGTTAAACGCATATTTATTCTTTTTTCTTTGCCACTGTAATCTAGCTCACCAGGAGAACAGCCTGCATTTGAAAAACAATGTAAAAAGAATAGAAAGGAAACCCACTATATTCTATGTTGCTGTGAAGCTGAGCTCTTGGTTTTGTTTAGCCTGAGAACCCTCATCTCTGCTGAAGTTCAGTGCTGTCCTTCCCGGCTCTCTCTGTCCCATTGTGCAGTTTCAACGTGTTTTTTTCCTGGGGATGGGGAAATAAACTCAGTAATGCACTGGGGTAACTCCTTTAGAGTGTGGGTTTGAGTACACTGCACAGTGGACTGATTTAGAAATGAGTTTAGTTCTAACAACTATTGTTATAGTGTGGTTTTGTTTCTGGCTGTGAACCCTTTTAAAAATAAGTGTGCTCATGTAACTTGGCTTTACCCATACAGGACCAGCAAGAAATGACAAGGCTTGACAGACTGTTCTTGCTAATTGGAAGAAATAGTTGCACATGGCCTTTCAAATGAAATTTAGCCCTACTTTGAGAACCCTCTTCCTTCCCAACCGTGAGCACATCTCTCTTCCAGTTCCTTCCGCAGTCCCTTAACATCTTTGTGACATTGATGCAGCAGAGATACCATTTGGCTCTTCCAGATTCTCTTCAAGTGCAATAAATATCTTGTCCTCTCCATGAAGTTGAGGCCAGAAGGGGAAAAATATTATCTTCTTTTGATTCCAGTTTCAATTTTCGCCTCCAGCCAGTGTTGTTTCTTCCAGTTAGAAGCCAGAAAGAGCTCATTTGAGCTTACCACTAATAGACAGAAGACTTGATAGAAATCCCTGGCTCAGAAATAGGGCTGGGGAACAGGAAATAAAGGACCTTGGTTCTCTTTGACTTGCTGTAAGCTTGGGCAAGTCACTCAACTTCTCTGTGCCTCAGTTGCCCCCATCTACCAAATGGGGCTAAATGCATACACTGCTTTTGTAAAGCAGTTCAGCTCTTTAGAAAATCAAGAGCTATGCATGCATATGTTACTAGTAGCATTAGGACATTCTGGGAAACGCAGGGTATTCATATGTGCAGTAAGTAACCATAAATCTGAGGTAGGAGAGCACCAAAACCTTCTAATCTGTCAAGGTGTTTGTTGGAGATGAAGGCAACTACATAGTAGTATCACTGTAAATGCTGCAGCACTTGACCACAACACTTGACGACAAAGTGCCACTGCGTGGGGTGAGCAAAGAGAGTGAAATGCAAAAATAACAGCTCATTGCTCCATGTAATGTTACTCATATGCACATGTGCGTTTTGTGATATATGCTCAGAATGGGAAGGAGAAGGTGGTCCTGATGTAAAGGAAAAAATATTAGTCTTACCATTCTACCAGTCATAACTGATGTGAGGATAAAAAAACAGTATGGATGTTTTAAGTGCTGCAATATGATGATATGGCATTGCTCTGAGCACTTTAAACTTCTATATCTTAATCACTTAGGTATCTAAAATTAGTATGCAAAGATACAAAATAAATGTGGATTTGAGGTAGGTCAAAAATCGATTACACATTTTCCTGTATTTCAATCTTACATCTTGCCTGGTTGTTAAAGTAATAGCTGGGAGTTGACATATTTAATGGAAACATTTACAACAGCACAGCGTAATATCATAAGACAATATTAAAAGAGATTATCTGCCAGGCCACCTTATTGATCTTTTTGATTGAAGTCCGGACCATTCCTTTGGGTTCTTTTTAGTTTTCTACCTTCTACCTTTAGTCTTCTCCATCTCAGTGTGTGTCACCATGCTCTGTCTGTATACAGCAAAATGTTCTGCTAATGACCATTATTCAGTGTATGCTTATTTGCCAGACAAGATTGCTTCCACTTGTATCTCCTATCTTTAGGATATTTTATCTCCATCTCTACAGACCTCTAAGTTTAGCCAGTCCAAAAAAAAAAAAGAAAAATCTATTATTCTTCAGCTGCTGATTTTTAAGCTATGTGCAGAAGTACAAATTAATTGCCAAACCGTGATTTTCAACTGTAGATTGCTCCTCCGCCAACCATAATCTGCTGTGTCTGTTACGTGCCACAACTGGTGTTGAATCAAGATAGCCTGGATTCTGCAGGAGTGGTGACCAGGGCTAAGAGTTGATCTGTTTCATAATTGTATTTTTATCTTGCTTAACTTTTTGTTTTCGTTATAAGCACATCTTCTTGCCTCTTCCTACTAGCCTCCCAAAATGCTCAAATTTATGCTCATATAATGTAAATAAAGAAAATTCATCCTCCATCCCCTCAAATGTTCCTAATTGCCTACATGTAAAATGACTTGAGGAAAATAGATTGAAAAGTGGTCAGTGAGAAGGAAGAATATGGGGAAAAGAAACAAACAAACAGGGACCCTGGTAGGGTTTAGCCTGTACAAAGTACTTTAAAGGCTTTTTTCAACATAATATACAGCAGCTTCTTATAATTTTCTCAGCAGTAGGTAGTTTACAGTCATCTGTACCTAGAACAAATCTTGTCAAAAATGAAGGTCTGTAGTGATTGCTGGGTATAATTTTATACATTTAGCTGATTCTTCTGAAAGCTTCCACTGTGCTGCTGTTGTCAGACTAAATTATCAATTTAGCCATTTGTTGTTTAATGAATAAAAAACTCCTATGGCATTGGAGATGTTGTGGTTTCAATAAAGCAAAAGCTTTAACAACTCAAGCTACAGAAAGCAAAGTGTGTACTGTATATAAGAACAGTGTTGTTATTCTTTTAAATACCACTTTAGATAAAAAAGCCAATTACATATTCACTTAATACCTTTCTCCTACTTCAGTCCAATGATGCAGACCAAACCTGTTTACTGTTCACTTCAGTACCTTGCAAAAGGAAACCAAAATACAATATGTGCAAGGTAATAGGCCATTAGCACAAACATGCTCCCAGTAAAAATCTTTTGTGTAGGCACCCTTTCTAGAAGCTGCCAATTGCGGGTGATAGAAGTATTATAAAGAAAGTGATTTTAATACTATTTGAGGCATTAAAAGCTGCAGAGTACCTGTTTAAAGCCTTAAAGTAAGGGTTGCATGTATCTAATACCTTTTACAATGCCCTTCTGCTGATTTATATTCATCCTGAACCTGCTAATAATGAGTATACATAAGCAAATACCATCTTCCACCTATTCAGCATGTCATTGGTATGAAAGCCCCAGAAAATATCTCACGTAATCAGTGTGTTCAGAGAGTTATCTAGCACAAATTACTCATTAACTCAATAGCACATAATAAAAAAGAACATCAATTAATTAATGAGTCACCCTCAGATCACTTTGATTACAACACAGCTCTGTTGAAACAGCAGTTATAAATGGAGCTGCCTCTCTTTATTCATTGTTTGCAATTGGCCCATTATTTTGCTGAGACCAGTGTCATATTTAACACATGCCTGCAGGTAATTGTGTGATTAGTTTCATAAATGGAGAAGCAGAGGGAGAACATGGAGCAGTCGCTTCGCAGGCGAGTCGGAAGGTGTGGGAATGCAGAGTGCTTCCTGCGCGCTGCCTCCGTGGCATGGAGGAAGCCAGCCTCGAGCTGCAAGCTGCTAGCCACAGGTCAGCACTTAGTCCTGCTGTTACCAGCCCTTACTTTGAGGTAAAGGTCTCAAAGCCCTGTGCTAATACTTCTGAGTTGGACCTCCCAAAACAGTGTGAGGCAAGTATCACCATTATTTCATGGACAAGAGCACAGAGGCACAGAGGTTCACTGGGCTGCCCAACATCACACAGCCAGTCTGTGTTCCTCATACTCCACCATTAACAGGGCTGGAGCATCTCACCTATGAAGAAAGGCTGAGGGAGCTGGGCTTGTTCAGCCTTGAGGAGAGCAGGTCTGGGGAGACACCTCACTGCAGCCTTCCAGTACTTGAAGGTAGCTTATGAACGGGAAGGAGACCGATTTTTTACACAGTCTGATAGCGTTAGGACAAGGGGAATGGTTTTAAACTAAAAAAAAAAAAAGGAAATTCTTCCCTGTGAGGGTGATGAGGCCCTGGCCCAGGCTGCCCAGAGCAGCTGTGGGTGCCCCGTCCCTGGAGGTGCTCAAGGCCAGGCTGGGTGGGCCCTGGGCAGCCTGATATAGTGGGTGGCAGCCAGCCCACGGCAGGGGGTGGAACTGGGTGGGCTTTGAGTCCCTTCCCACCCAAACCATTCTGTGATTCTATGATTCTTGTAAGGTCTCTCACACCACCGCCTGATCGTGAGCCTTTGTGAGGCAAGCTCCAGTGCTACTGTTGGAGCAATGCACATGCAAACTTCTCCATGATGCTCAGGAGAGAGAACAGACCAAAACTCCAAGGCTTATTTCTTGTTAACTCTGTTTGGTGAATATGGTTTGGGAAGGAGAGTTAGGAGGTGTGTTTTTTTTTTTTTTTTTTTGTGAGAATTAATTAAAAAAATAAAAGCTCATCACTTAAAGTTTTTTTAGAGAAAAGATTAATAAAGGAACACAATGTCACCACCTAAAGTTCCTAAACTATCTTGGTTAAATGCCATTCCAATAAGCTTATAGTGTAATTATAACAGTTCCCTTAGGTAAGTAAGAAACATCTGTTAGTAACACATAGCAGGTGTTAGCAATTACACATACTGATTTTTTTTTAAAGTGTTTTTAATTAAAAAGAATTCTGTTTTCTGAAAAGGAAAGCACAGTAAGTCCAAACAAGCTTTTGTTTGTGTGGCTCTAGATCATGCAATATGCAAAATGATAAAGGTAAAATCAACTTAAATTAGCAAAGGTTTGCACATTTTACTCCAGATTATTGCAATCAAAATGAAATTGGGATTCACTGCATTATTGTAAAGCACAGAATATTAGTATTCTAAGCCAAGTCTCATCTAATGTATGAAATCCATACAGTTCATGTAATCACTGAACACATCTAAGCAGAGTGTTTGAACCTAGTAAGATTGCTACAGTTAAGCAAAACATGATCAGTATTGTAAGAAAGCAGCAAATTGCAAGGAGTTCTGCATAATGGTTTCTTCACATTCCCTTTGTCCTACTACTGAGAAACAGCTTTTAGATCACATCAGAGCAAAAAATTAAACTATGTTGTCAAAGTACTTTGAAAAACTAGCCAAGAACAATTTACATTTAACAATGAGCTATGCTGCCCCTTTGAGAAGTAACTAGAGGAAGCCACCTTGGAAGGCCAACTGTTTTGAGGTATTTCTA
The DNA here is from genome assembly GCA_013399715.1 of Alectura lathami. Taxonomy (NCBI): domain Eukaryota; kingdom Metazoa; phylum Chordata; class Aves; order Galliformes; family Megapodiidae; genus Alectura; species Alectura lathami. Next base: position 941,772 of record VXAV01009322.1, on the reverse strand, counting down.
ATATAAATTAAAAGATAATGAGAGGACAGATTTGTTTCCCTGTCCTGCCACTCTCTCTCTCTATAGATGCCAAGATGATGATATCAGGCATATCAGGATTTAAATCTCACCATGAACATTCATTCTTCCTTTCATATAAACTACCTAAGCAAATAGTTGGCAAAATGAGTGGGAAGCACCAGCATTAGTACAATATGGATCTGCTTTTGTGACCAGCTGGGATCCAGGTTGTGTGTGTTTGTCATTTACAAATCTGTGTTTTTCTCAAAAGCGTCTCTAAATTCCAATGCAGAAAAGCAGTCTTTATACAAACAGCCTACAGCAATATAAATGGCATTATTTTTCTTCACGTTCTTCCCTGCAGTATGGTTTTTATGAGGAGACACATATATAAAATAATGGGTATGAAAAACCCTATCAGAAAACTGTTACATCAAAGAACAAATGCATGTATATTTCACTCATTCTTCTTGGAAAGACAAAATTTTAACGTTTTTCTGCTTTCAGGAAACTTGGTTTATATGTTATGTTATATGTAAGTATTTGTAAGGATCTTCATTGTTTATTCAACATTTGTAACATTTGTTTAAGCCCTCGAGGTCATTAAAACTACTGTCCATTGCATCCAACCAACACACTGCTAGCATCATAACCAGGATGAACAGAACAACAACAAAAAAAGTAATATAGGCCTTTTAACTTTTGCTGTTACATTACTATTAGGTATTTTAAAATGCTTCCTTCATAGCTTTATTAGCCTTTTATGATTGCAGTATAATATTCAGGTATCCAAACCAGATGTCTCACAGTTAGCCAAACAGAGTAATAATTTACCAGTAGCTAGAAAAGTATTTTGATATTTTCTGTTGAAGCAGAGCATTTTAGTACTTATTGTATAGTTGCCTTGTGACAACGAGTACATATTCATTTAAAAAAAAAAAAAAGAGAGAGAAGATAAAGCAAGGTGGGATGGTGTTAATAAATGCCGAACTAACAAATGTCTTTAATTTAGAATGGCAGCCTCACATTTGGTCCTACAGTCTCTCAGTCATGATGTCAGTGATAAAGTAGCACCAATAAAACTGTAGCAGTAAAGAAGGTTTCTGCCTTGGCCTCTCATCCTGGTTTATTTTCGGGGCATTATGTGGAGGCCACATCACTCTCTACCTCTCAAGTTCCACCTTTAAAAAAAATAAAAAAGTCACCTTTGCTGTGTTTTGTACAGCAAGCTGGACCATCTGCCTGGAGGTGAGGCTCCCAGTCTATGAAGCTCAAGTGAAGACAGGGGTGTAAGCCTGCAAAATGAGCAGGACACAACACATGTCTCTCTCCTGCCAGCACCTGACGGGGGCCTACAGGAGAGCTGGGGAAGGACTCTTTAGAAGGGCATGTAGCGACAGGACAAGGGGTAATGGCCACAAACTGGAAGAGGGGAGATTTAGGCTAGATATGAGGAAGAAATTCTTTACTGTGAGGGTGGTGTGGCACTGGCACAGGTTGCCCAGAGAGGCTGTGGGTGCCCCCTCCCTGGAAGTGCTCAAGGCCAGGCTGGATGGGGCTCTGAGCAACCTGGTCTGGTGGGAGGTGTCCCTGCCCATGGCAGGGGGTTGGAACGAGATGATCTTTGAGGTCCCTTCCAACCCAAATCATTCTATTGTTCTATGATTCTATGAGCTACTCACTAAAGGAGGCATGTAATAGCACTGGAGCCAAGCACTTGGTTAGGCAGTCTGGCATCAGCAGCACATACCTGGGTCCCAGTGTGGATTTTACTCTCAGTATCTTTTACGCCAAAGCAATGGAGTCCAAGTGGCCTCCTGTGTCCTGCCTACTGTCAGGTGAGACCTCCTGCTGTACATTCTCTCACCTTTTCAAAGTCCTTCTAACATAGGAGTTACCTATTTTAGCACTATGATCTCATAGTGTGAGGAGCTATTGACATTCTCAGCAACCTACAAATCCCTTTAAACAATCTGCACATTGCTAATGAGCATCCCACAAGTCCATACACCTTTCCTTCTTTAATTGGGGGTACCTGGTCTTGGAGTCTGAAAGTCATCTGGAAGCAACTGTGTGTAATTGAAGTCATACTATAGGAACACGTTGCTGGCATTTACTGGGAAAGTGAAGCAACACAGAACTATCATAAAATTTCAGGGTTGGAGTCACCCTTGTCTCGTCATGTAGCATTGTAATAGGAAGTTTATAGAGAGGTTGAATTTTTAAGGACAGGCTGGGTATCAATTTGTTCCAAAGTTTTTATTGTGCTAATGAACTGTAACAGCTCTAATCTATTTTTAGATGGTGGCATTTCAAGTCTCTCTGCTCCTCGGTTCAAAATCCATAATGTGGAGATAATGTACCACTTTGCTACCTCACAGAATCTGTGAGGGTAGTAACTCTGGGATTTTGCAACACAGACAGCTAAGCATATAAAATACCTTAAGAGGAGAACTGCAACATATATACAAAGTCTAGCTTAAAAACTTTCCAAAACACTAATTGCTGGAGACTAGGGAAGTACTGGGAAAAGGATTGCTCCGTCTTTACTTTGCTTTATCACAGTTCCAGACCACCTTTTACTAGTCCCTGCGAAAGACAGACACTTGGCTAGATGAGAACTTTGGCCTGACCCAGAATGGCCATCTTATATTATATTCTTCCCTGAGGTGCTACAAGAACTAATGTGGTGCAAAAGAATGAGGCAAGGAAAACAATTACAATCCATACAATTTGTTTTCACATTGACAATTATTCTTCTACGAAGTGGATGCCAATTATCCCTGCCTGCTTCTCAAGCCATTATTAATTGGTTGATTACACAAAGCAGAGGCAGATGAGATGTGATCTGAAAGATCTGAAAGGGAGGGTGAATAAGATCCTTGAGGCTAAATTTACAGCCGAAGAAAATGTTGTATCTGTCATTTAAAGAGAGGGTACCTTCAGACCTGCTATTGCTGTCTTTTCTTATCCTCCCCGGCAAAGATAAAACCAAAAAGAATTGTTTTTACATCAAGTGTATGAGGCCACATGACATCCTTGGTGCGTCCTCTGTATCCAACCTGCTACACACAGAGAGCGCTGGGAACAAATGCATTTTGGCTCTGTCAGAGGACATAACAGAACCCAGTATAGCAAGAATTTCTCCTTCAGTTCCTCTCTTGCCCAGCTGTGCCTTTCCCATTCAGTTTTGTTAGCACAGTGCTGACCAATACATAGCAGAAGTGGTTGCTTCTATGGGTGATGCTGTCTCCCTGAAAACACAAAAGCCTGTTTAAAATCTTATTTTCTGCCATTTTCCACACCTCATCCTCACCCCAGCTCCAAATTGAAATTCTGAACTTCAATGTTTGCTTCTTCTTTTGTTATTGTTCACAATTAATAATGAATTCATTCATTAGGAGATATAGGTAGACCAAAAATCAGTTACAGAGGCTTGATTTGAACACATCATTGATCATACACAAGGCCCATATAAATCAGATTTATCCTCACTAAAATCAAAAGCAGTGCTGATGCTGACAGTAGCAGAGATAGGATTTTACCTCTGGGAAGAATAACGGATGGTGGGAGGCAGCCCTCTGCCACTCTACATCAATTCCTTGCCACAGCACCAGCTAAACCTTCTAGCTGGTCAAAGCATGCAGCATGCTGTAGAAGATCTCTGAAAAACTCAGTTGTAAGCCAGCTCAAGCCATGGCAAACTGACTTTCCTCAGTACCTGAGTCAAAATTTGAATGTAGATTTTTGGAACTGAAAACACTGATGAGTTATTATGCTCCCTGATCTCTCTTAAAAACACTGAGAAATAGCCTTCCACGAGGCTTCTCTCCTGTACACACCTCTCTCTCTCTCTCTGCACTTAGACTTCAGTCCATTAGGTATTACCAATCCACACACATCTGTAAACTGCAACATGGTCTATTTCTACAAGCAGCAGAGCAACTCAGCAAGAACTCACAAAAATTGAGCACAATCAGATCAATAGAAAAATAGGAAAACTGACTTTTAGTAGTGTAAGAGACTCTCATGCTTTAAGCAAGCAAGACAATAAAAGTAAGCACTTCCAAAAACAACCCGCCAGACTTTGCTGTTGCATTTGTACGTTTTTCTGCCCCTATCAATCTCCCCTGCTTCTGTCCCACAGTTCTCTATTCCCAGAGACAGCCCACTAGCCATCAACAAAAGGATGCTTACAGTAAGGCACTGCAGTCTGAACGGAGCTACAGAGGTGCAGGCATGTCCCTGCCCACCACTGTAACATGCAGTCTCTGTGGTGACAACAGCAAGAGAGGAGGCTGACAGGGAGGAAGGGGAAAAATGCAGCACTGCACCCAGCTGGGTGCATTTGCCAGAGTCCCCTAATTCGCCCCACCTGTGCCCACAGGTGCAGCTTTGGCTCTGTCAGTCCGCATAAGCATATTGTCACCAGGGCATCTTAGGATTTCACTCACAAGAATCAAAAATGCTGAGAGATAGGAGTGTGCTATTGGTGCAGACTCCAAGGCTTGTAGCTGTTCTGGTTTTGACCTCTGGGTATTCATTCAGCCTTATTTTCCTGCAAATGCAGCTTTGCACCTTTGCATCCTTCCACCCATCCTGTCGTCTGGCTCCAGCCAACCTACCATTCTGCCAGCAGGCAGAATGCTTAGGCAATGCCAGTGGCTGTGTAAAATGCAAAGGCACAGAAATGATTACCACTATCAAACTTTTATTTTAATGGAAGTTAGACAAGGCTGTGGCATATTTGCACTCATGATTGCTGACCCCATCTACTGCTATGCCCCATAGATCTGCTTGTTTCAATTGACCCTAATGCAATAACCCTCCAAAAATATCTAAAATGTTCTCTGTTTGGTGCTAATGCATTTTCAAATCACAGATTTCAGGTCATAATTTTCACATTTAAAAACTCAAACTGTGTGGTCCAGTCATACTTATTTCTGGATAGAAAAATCATGGTCTTGTGTTGTACAAATTATCTAAGCTAAATGAGCTTGGGATTTATATATGCAGAAGACCCATGCTAAACTGTGTTTTATTCATATTTCTCAGCACCCAATCAGAAAAGTTCCATGTGCAAAGAGTTAACAAAGCAAAAATAAGGAGGAAAAATGAAGGGTGAAAAGGTTTCCCCAAAATCACATCAGTCAATACCCATGAAAAATAAATTCTTGAGAATCTCCTTTTGCAGACAGTGGTAGAGGTCCTGCTTTTCCAAGGGTCAGATGGTACAGAATTGCCCTCAAGTGTACAGGAGTATCCCACAATATCTTTATCATTAACAAAATATATTCTCCAACAGTAACATCACATACAAAAACTATTTTCAAAGCAAATCTTTAGCCCAGCACTGAAATCAGTTCTGCTCTGTGAAAAATTCAAGTTCCTGACTGATTGTTTTATGCCTGCCCCAAAGGAATCTGTTGTATAGATGTTTCAACCTTGAAATCCCCTTTCCACTCCTATTTTTCTGGATTTGCTTCACTACCATATATGAGGCCTCACCTCTTGGTCAGAATTGCTCCAGCCAAAGTGGACAAGGGATGACTCCGCCTCTCTGGAACCAGTTAAGAGAGATTTTAACTGAAGCATCTTGTAGTACCTACTTTCTTCTCTCTCTCTTCTTTTTTTTTTTTTTTTTTTTAAGTAGTGGCTCTGCATTATTGTTTTTTTTTTTTTAATTTTATGTTACAATATAGAAGGATATTTTTTAAATGCCAAAAAGATCATAATGTATTTTAGTTTGTTTTTCCCTTTGTCAGAGGCACCAAGCATACGCTCACTTCTTTGCTTCCTCGTGTTACAATCTGTTATGTTGTTATTGAGGGCTCAGAAGAAGTTCCTGTTTGCATTTCCTTAATTGGGCTTTAACTTTTTGTAAAGGCAGAGAGAAAAGATTTCAGTGGGTTTTAAAGACAGCAACCTCTGCAGTAAAAGTCATACACAGTGATAACATAGTGAGACTGTCTGAAGAGAAGTGTCCTCTGGGAGAATAAGTAACAGTTGTAGAACCAGAAACCAGTTCCTGCAGATCTAGGGACTGGGGTCTTTCTGTTGCAGAATGAAAAATCCTTCTGCTGCAGCTACTCTGCCCTTTGCACATACCTTCAAAGGGGATTATATTTGAATGCAATTGATTAATAGATAAGCATTTTATGGAACTGGCACATCTTGCCTTTTCAGAGCAGGCAGCCGCAGATTCTATTGATAGGAACATTCTAATTTGCTTTATAATCAAATAACTGACTCTTATTGTGGAAACCATGAATATGCTCATTTAGGCCATCAAGTAGCAGGGTATATAATCTCATAATTGACTTTAGTATGTGAAGAGTAACATTAGCTGTAGTTTCACAGGTTTGATAACATCAAAGCAGTGTACGAATTGATATGACTGGCACAAATTGGGATATGGAAAGTCACCATACTGGGTCAGACTTCATCCTTACCCAGCATTCTGCCCTTTCTGTCTCCTATCAGATCCTTTACAGTCGTCTTTCTCATACCATAGGTCATAATGAATCAAACAGGTCAAGAAGGATTAGAAAAATCTTATTTTAAAAAAAAAGTTTTATGGATTTTTAAATAATTACAAAAACTGAATTCCAAAAAGTATAAAACTTAAGAAAAAAAAAAAGCCCAAAGTTTATTGCTGGCAGTAGGTCAGTCCTCAGGGGTGGTGGAATGAAATGTGGTTGTAATTATCAGCACTGCATGTTTGTAGTCATTAGGGATAGCTAACTACCTTTAATCATGGCCGTGGTTCAGTTCCCTCAGGCCAAGGGAGCCAGCATTTACACCTGCAGCCAGTAATTACAGTTGCTTGCAGTGCTGCAGCGAAGGGACAGAGCTGCTGCTGGCAGGGCCTTCCAGAGATGGCGGGGAGAGTCTGGCCCAGAAATGCCTGCCTCACAACACCTCCAAGATGCAGTGCTCCAAAACAGGGGTTGTTTTGGAGATAGGCAAAAGTGAGATAGCACAAGCCTCATATCTCGCCCAGACCTCTAAAAGCTAAAGGCTAGCTAAAGCCATGATCATAGAATCACAGATAAGTTCTCAATCCACCATATGCCAATTTCGATACACCACTTAAATTCTTGGCCTATTACGTCTCATGCCTTACAAAATGTTTTTATACCAGGGTATCATGGTATTTTTATTTTTCATAACCATTTCATTGTTGTTATATGAAAACCACCATGCCCAGGTCAAACTTTAATCTTAAAAAGTGCCCTAAAGTAAACAAATGTCAATGATAATTGTAAAAAAATGAAAGTATATTGAAAATTTTGCTCATATAAATTGGCTGAAATGTTTTCAGCTCAAGGTCCAAGCAGTGTGAGCTGAAGTTTTCACCTTTCAAAGGAGATTATAATGAGTAGTCTTCTACCCAAAAGATGGAAACTTTCTGAGATGTTGTGAATTGAAATGGGCAGGAGGGAACAGCTAGAACAGACAGGTCAGAAAACTTCAGGTGCAGGAATCCATTATGAACCTGTATAACATCTGTTTATATGCATACATAATTACTCGTACATACACACATTTTTATGTATACAAATGCCTACCAGTAGTGGGTAGATCTGTTGGGTCCCTTGGGTACCTACTGATGACACAAGTGGGAGTTAAACCCGCATTTCCTCCGAGTCAGTTGTGGGTTAGTGTAGCAGGGCCATGAACCATATTCGGTATCCATGGCCATTGGTATGTTTCTTCATAAGCTCAGAGTCCTATGGGTGAGCTCTGAACTGCAAGAACCATCAGTGAGGCAGCACTCATATACCCCTATGGTATATTTGGATTTTGTTAGCTATACTACCACAGGCCACAGGAGAGGGTTGTGTTTGTGGCATTGCCTTGGCAGAACCCAGCAGACACACTGTAGGCTGAAATGTTACACCTTTTTTTTCCAGGGAATTTGGGCAGAAATGAAAACTAACGTGAGTCAGCCCTATGGATACCGTAGGAGTGCTGTGAATGTGGTAGACACTCTGTGTGTACAGGACAGAAAAGTAAATGCTAGTTGTGCTGAGCTTGTGAACAGGAGGAAAATACTTCTGCATTGTCTCCCTGAACCGTCATACAGTATACATGCTAGATATTCTGGCCTTGAGCCTAAGCTAATGGCAATATAAAATGAAAATCTCTTTTATTAATATGAATGGGCAATTCAAAGTCAGTGTGATGTATAACAGTTTAGTGTCTCCCCATGAAAAGATCCTTTACTGATCACCACAGTATACGAATATTCATAATTGTATGCACATATGTTGAGTCATTGTAAATTTATAATTGCAGAGATATTTCATAGATTGTTCAGAGTTGGGCCAAGGTTATAACATTCTCCGTGAAATGTAAAGCAATAATGTATAACCCTTTAACAAAGGTCAAGTAAAGCCAATTTTCGTCTGAGTGAAAGCATTTTATTTATGATTAGCAATATATTTGGCAAAATGTTCACTTTGCTACTAAAATAAAACAAGGAACAGAAAAAACCTCCTGCAGAAAAGATCTTTAAAGGCAAGTCAAGAGTGCTGTTATTATGAGCTGCTCCAAAAGCTAAGCTCATAGATCACAACTTATTGAGGAAGGAACAAAAAAGGAACCAGCCCGAGCAATGAAGGGGTTAATTATTAGACCTGAGTTAAAGGTGTCCTCACAAGTAGGCACTTCATCAAGCAATGGAGTCAGGAAACAAGGGAGAATAGATGAAGGTGCTAGGGATAATAATGATGGCAAGTAATGATTTCCCTAGAGATGATCTGATCTATGGCCACAAGCAAAGAAAAAAGGCTAGAAAGTACTATAACATTACCTTGGAGTACTTAACAGACTCGAAAGCAGTAACCTGGTGTCAAAAAAGGCCCATCACCCTGCTCATTTTAGGTAAAAGAGTTATGCCAAAGTACAAGAGGGGAATGCAAAATTCACATCTGAAATTAAACAGCTGAAAGGTATGATTTAACAATGCTCGAAACTCAATAAGCCAAAGATAAACAGCAAATTAGATGACTCAGTGTCAGGAGGAAAAAACATCTTCCATCGATCCCATCGTCAAAAATTAATCTGCCTGAGAATGCCCTCTGCTCCAATCCCAGAACTGATGAAGAGTGGAGGAACAGAGTAAAACCTATGTACTAGTGCTTCACCTTCAGGCTAGACCCTGATTACAATCTCCTGTGAGACATTTCAGCATGAAGCGCCTCTCATGTTGGGACTGCAAAATTAAATTGCGATCAATACTTTACAAAAATAATTGGGGAAAAATGTTCAGAAGTCGGAGCTGTGCTGTGTGGCCAACAAACATATGAAAGTTCTTTTTTTTTTCCCCATTTTTTTTCCTTCCCTTCCTCCTCACCTTATCTTTCTGGGGGTTATTCTTCAGGATAGATCAGTTCAAAGGTGTCTCCTGATAATAGTGTTCTTAGAATAGTTTCACTCACCTTGTTAGGGAATTTCAGAAGCAACAAAGCATTTACTGTGTACTAAGTGCATTATACTAATGCCATGTTTTGAATCTCTCCCATGCCCTTTATTTGTTTATTGTTTCAATCTAAATTTGCATTGTTTTAATTACTTTTTTAATGATCGACTCTATTTTTGTGGCAAACAATTTCTTATTTTTAACTGATAGCATTAAAACACTCAATGCACCTTGTATTTCAGTAAAATCTTTCTGGAAATATTAACACTTTCATTAACCTAAGTGTCAAGATCCACAGTTAAATTTAGAGTAAAATATGTGTGAATAAATCCATCCAAGTCTTCAACAGTTCCTACTACAGACTCTGCTACTTTTCATGTTTTGAAGTATCCCTTATTTTTGGCTATAGTGATTTTTAAAATCCGTACAGATACAAACAGGAANTCATTTTTAATTTTGGACTCCCAAAATTAATTGAAATGCAGGGAAAGTATGGGCAGAATAAGATGCTGTTCAAATTATTCCACGATTTTGTGTGTATGCACATTTGGCAACAGATATTTTAGAGCTTACTGGCAGGTTTAGAAGTGTATTTAGGATAAGCCAAGCAATTTAAGTGTTACGATGTGGTACAGGTTATATCAAAAAAGGAAGTGCTTATAATGTGTTTCAATAATGTTACTGTGCAGCAAAACATATCAAAGAGAAAAGGGAAGGGAAGTTTAATTCATGGTGGTGAAGGGACAGCAACCTGGGATGGGTGCTGAGGAAACAAAGTGAAGTAGTCATCCGCCACTTGTTTGCTCTTGGCAGTCAGAATTCTTTCAAAACTGAGAGTTAAACTCATTTGTTCTGTTTTTGTTTCATTTGGTTGTTTGTTTTGTTTGTTTCTTTGAAACAAAATAACTCAATGTAAATAATATCTGTACATTATAATCACAAAGACTGCATTTCTCAAGTCTTAAAACGCAGCGGGAGGTGTGGTTATCTTTAAGGAGGGGGAAAGGAGGAATCAATCCTGAGGGATTTTATGAATCATAGCCAGATGCCTATAATCCCCTAGAGGTGTGATTATCTCATGACAACCACTTTTATTGGAGTTGTCTTACTGCAACCACCAAAAAGAAAGAAAGGAAAAAAAA
>VXAV01009322.1:913788-931160 GCA_013399715.1 Alectura lathami | reverse complement strand
AAAAAAAAAGCTTTATTTTAAGGGAGGAGGTATATTTCCTGCTGGTGAAGGGAGAGAGGAAAAGCCAGAAACAAATGGAAGATCTGAATATTGAACATCTTCTTCAGCCCAGTTCCCTCTATCTTCATGTAATCATTTGCCTGTTCTTGATTTTTGACCGTAACAGTCAAAAATTTCCCTAAATCTACCTGTGCTTCTTTGTTTTTAAGACAAAAAAAAGGTGTCACAATTACTCTGGGCCTGTTTTTCAGCCAGTTTCCTATATCAGACTAACTGGTACTCACACATACCATCTCCTCTAGCAGAAAGAGAACTGAAATACAGCTTGGGAGTATTAATGTCTTGTGAATATAGCTTAGCAATGAATTTGGGTGATTATTTCACATAAAATATTAACCCAAACAAGAGTGTCCACTTGTTAATTTTGTTAGAAATTCAAGATGTGTCAGAAGGCTTGCAAATCTTTTGAGAGTATCTGGACATAAATTTTTCTTCACTTTTTGGCTTTTATAGAATGCTGTGATACACACATAGATGTTCAAAGTCCTGTTCTATCCAATATTAAAAAAAATATTGTGTTCAAGAAATGTTAATTACCCAGAACATGTGTATGTCTCTGTTTGGAAAGAATATAGTTGATTTCCCCTAGCAGATCCCAATGATTTGTCATCTCTCTGCTAGTATAGAACACTCACAATTTTATACAGTTAAATGCAGTTGCATATAGACATCAAACAAAATATGCTGCCTTACTTCTGATCTCGTTATTGTTGAAAGTTACTGAGTAGAATCAAAAGTCCAGCTATTTTGCAGAGGGGCTTCTCAGGCATGATATCGGCGGAGAGGCTCTGGATATAATTAGACCTACACACCCATCCTGCAACAGAATGGCCAAACAACATGCAGGACAGTATTTATTTACTTGTTTGTTTATGTATCTACAGGGTTCATTTTAATAGGATCAGAACCTCTCCCCACAATGCTCAGCAATCCTCCAGAAGCAATTCTGCCTTAAGAATTCAGTCTAGTCAAGAACAAAGCCAAGCATAAAGCTTGCTGGTACCCAAAAATGTCTTTTTCCACAGTCGCATATGCTGCTTTCCACACAAAAGAAAAAGCTTTGCAGATTTTGGAGACTGAGCCTTTTTTTGTATAAGAAAATTTTTTTTAGAAGTCTAAGGAGACAAGATCATTTGGCAATGCTTGCCATAACATAATAATTTAATGGATATTTTATAACAGCACATAGAGACCCTAAATGATATCTGAGCTTCTCTGTGGTAGGTGCTATACATACTAAGAGATGATCGCTGCCCCCAGGAAGTTTATAAACTAAATAAATAGGACAAAGATCAAGCCAAGAGGAGCATTATCTTTATTTTACATATGGAGAACTGAAACACAAAGAGATAAAAGTCTGAAAGTCACACAGCGAGCCTGTGGCAAGACAAAGTTCTCCTAAATCCTTATCCATTGCTACCTCCTTCCTCTCAGCCCTGTTCTTCTTTGAAAACCAAGGAGCTGCTTGAATTCTACATGCAAAGCTAAACTTGCACTGAGAGGGAACAGAAAGCAACAGCAATTTACAGTTCCCATAGGTCCTTTTCAACCACAGATCTCAAAGTTATCCATTACAGGGATACTTACCCATTACAGGAATGGGTAACCCTCTCCATTTTACAGAGTGAATTGTTCAAGCAGAGGAAATATCTGTAGCTTCATGGGAGAGCTGGAAAGCATAATATGGAAGTCCACTGTCCTCTTCCAGAGTCTCATAGCCATAAAATTGGTTTAGCCATGGTGACTCCTCCCGTGATTTCAGCTGTCAGGAGACGCAGCCCAGGATTAAGGCAGAGGGAGCAGGGAAAGACATTTCTTACACCTCCTGGGCACTATGTCTGTGTCCTTCCTCATTCCAGTATAAATTATCTCACCTTAGAAAGGCTTCTCTAATTTACTGTGGCTTTGAATGACTTCTGATCAGCCAGAATAGTGGAGCGCTCTGCATCCCCCCTTCATCCCAATCAAGGGAATAGTGAGGGGTCACTGTGCCAAACATATGCGGCATCCTTCTTGTGAGGTGTATTCCACATGGGGTGATCAATCTAACCCCATGGCTCCTTTCCAGCAGCTGAGCCAGCACAGTGAAAGCTATACCGGAGCCCAAAATGGAGCATGTTGTCTTTCACAGTGACCAACTTCTGTTTAGAGGGATGTGACAAACTTCTAGATTTTCTGCCTCTGTTACACAGGGGCCTGATCTCATCTGCCTTGAACAGCCTCCATCTTTTAAGTTATTTGTATTCATCATAGTGCTAGAGGCAGAAGTAGTAGTGGACGACTTATTCACAAAAGTACCAGCAAACTAGAAAAAATCCTAGTTTTTTGTATTTAAAATACTAGATATAACTGCATGTCGGCCATCATTTTTTGAAGATGTTAGTACTGTATATATACGAGTGTATATCAGGCACAGTTATCAGACTGGGTATGTCACCCCTTGCTTTATTTTCCTTTCCATTTATCTTCCTAGTAAAGAACTTTTAAGTTCTGCATAAGGCAAGATCATAAAAAGAAAAAAAGAATGAGAAAAAAAAAAAAGTGAAATAATAGCAGCATTATTCCATACCCTTTGCTAAGAATTAGCTCTAAGTTACACAATAGCCATTAATTCCTTTGACCTGTTCCTTGTTGAAAGATAGGTTCCACTTTTGGTTTCAAATTAAGACTTCAGTATCTTCTGCACTGACATAATCTTAATTGTTTTCTGTATTTCTAATAGAACATAAATGGGAGTTAGAATGTAGACTATAGAGAAAAATATATACATTTTTTAAGGTAAGCCAAATGATCATAAAATCAGCTCTTGAAAACCCCTAGAAGTAAAATAGCACATGCTAAGAGCGATAGTAATGATTTCAAACATTCAGATTAAAAATGTGCACTGAAGAAATCACTGTATCACTTGCTTAAAGTGTTGGGTTCAAATGCTAATTGAAGTATTAGTTGAGAAATCCAAACACAAGTCAGTTTTGATAAGAATGTGAATGCGTTTATCAAAAAGATTTCAAAATGTTGATGTGAAGCCTCCTGGGATTGTTATGGATACACAGAAAATACGAACATAAAAATATAATTCATCTGTTCGAATTCCAATTCCATTCTGTTTATTTCAAAATACAGAAAAATTCTGCTCCTTGCCACTCTCTTCTCCTTTTAAAAATGACAAGAAATGTCTACTTTTATCTGACCTATGCAGACATTTGCAGTCCTGCCTTAACGACTTGTGATAAGGAACTAATCAGCTAAACATACAAAAAATAGTGTCTCGCATTTCTGATAGAAAAGTCACGTGTAAGATGTAAGACACATCTAGACCACAGCCATTACCTATGTCACCAACACAGGGAAGGGTCACCTGGTCACCTCCCAAGCTGTTGCCTCCAGGAAAGGTGGCAGCTCACGGCTCCTGTGGAGTTTGTAGAATCGTAGAATCATAGAATCATAGAATCACAGAATGGCTTGGGTTGGAAGGGACCTCAGAGACCATCTAGTTCCAACCCCCCTGCCGTGGACAGGGCTGCCAGCCACTAGCTCCCTAGATCAAACTGCCCAGGAACCCATCCAGCCTGGCCTTGAACACAGCCAGGGATGGGGCAGCCACAGCTTCTCTGGGCAGCCTGAGTTTGGGACCGCCTGGCATCTTTGGGGCTGCTCTGACTGCCGTGGTGGACGTACCACAGATTCAGGGCCAGGGACAGCATCCTGCGGCCGAGTGGCCTTCAGCAAAGAGCTTGCGCTGGCTTTTGTACTGCCAGTACTGAGATTTCCACCATACTTGGTATGTGGTGGGTGTGCAAAGGCAATCTTTTACCTCAGCTGAAATGAAAAATTTAGCCTAGGTATTACTAATGGAAAATTCAATTTAAAGAATATTTTTCTGTAGTAAAAGAAAAGGTGATATTTATTTATTCTCAAGAAAAAACATTTATTCAGTGAAAAAAAAATTGTATGTTTTCAACCAGTCCTACTGGTATGTAGGACTTCTTGGTACCTCTGTTTAATTTCCATTAATAAAGAAACAAAAGTCGAGCCTGGATCTTAGCGCCATGACAATAAGTGGTCTGTTTCCTGGAAATACCTATAACCCTCAGCTTGTCAAAAGGATATCAGATACAGACACAAAGCAATCTAGAACTGCCTCCCCACTGAAGACAAGATGGTATATAATACACATCTTTGGGATACAGATCAATGCCTTCATAGGAATATTCATACTTAATGGCTACCACAGGACATCTCCAGTGAATGAGGGAAAGCTTCCAAGCAAAAAGTGATGTGATCAAGCCAATAAAGACTATATCTTCACAATATCCATTTATTACAGAAATTATGACTGCATTAATTTTCACAGCCCAAATACAGTGTACTTGATCTTGTTGCTTTAAAATTTATTTCATACAGGTTTTTTTTGTGTTTTTTTTTTTTTTTTTTTTTTTTTTTTTCCCCCACGGGTGAATGTGTATACATAGTTTTCACAGGGAATACAGGATATAAGGGACAGTGATTATGCTTCAGCATATGGTGAAAACATATGGTTGACTGCTTTCTGCCTATATCTCTTTTATTTATTTATTTTAAATTATGTGATTCACATTATTAGTTGAGACCTCTTTAATTTACATGGCTATAAATAAGACATTAATTCTTCTTACTTTTTTTTTTTTTTAATATTATTCATTATTATTTGGGGTTAAGGAGTATGCACAGAACAGGAAAAAAGAAGGGTTGAATTTCCTACTGATGTAAATGAACAAAGCAGTATCAGTACTTCAGATCAAAGAACTACAATCCCTGTCACACAGAAACCTTTGATTTGCCATGCAGATTCTGAAACTGTATTCCACTTAGTGTATTCTGCATGATGCTCCAGGAGTTAAAAACCAGGAAACAATGAATATAGATGTGTGGGAAATTTTGGCTTCTCCATTTCTTGTCCAAAAAGCCACCAAGGAGCAAAGAAGCCCAGAAACCCAGTCCACATGATGCTGAGCGGCTTGGGCAGGTAGGAGAAGAAGGTAAGATGACAATTCTAAGGGGATCAACATCTTTCTATGTAATTGCCAGATTTTATCCAAAACCTCTCTGTCACAAGTTGTGTGAGCAGTGATACAGCTGATTTTTTTCCCAATGAATTGGGCTATTTAAAATTCAGTTAGATATACATTCCAAAAGAGGGTATGATCACATAGCAAAGAATTACAAAAAGATTCTGCAATGTGTCATTGTTCACTATTCTACAACACATAAACCTGCTAGATCAGAGTCCAGTTGCCACCACATTGGTGCCAGCCACTTGAAAATACTCTCTGTCTTAATTCTGCATTTTCAGTGTTTCTCTTCTGAAGGGCCGGGAACTTGATGGCACTGGGAAATCTCCCATCCTTTTTGATCAGAGTCTTTCTGGCTGTCACTGCATCTTCTTTAGGAGAAGGGTGACAGTTCCCATTTGGATTGCTACCCAAGGAGATCAGATGCCTAGTCTGAAATCCCTTCTTCAGAACAGACTTCTAATGTGAACTTAAATATGTCACTTCGCCTTTCTGCACCTCAGTTTCCTAACAGTGGCACGGGAATCAGAGCACTTCCTCACCCCCGGTGGCTAGACTGTGGGGTGCTCCAAGGCCATGGGGACGTGTCAGTAGCTCAGCCAGGTGTAAGGCTTTGATCTCCAGAGATATCAGTCCAGCATTTCAAAAGTGCTTAATTCACAATGAGAGATTTAATATTTTCAAGGAATATTTCACTCTTTTTTTTTTTTTAATAGAAGTTTTATCATTAATTCTTTAAACAGCTTACATAATCCCACATACAAGTTTCAGGATTTGATCTTATTATCTGCCTTTTGCTGTAAACTCTCTGTTTTGGTGCAACATGAGGTTTGACCAAGAGGCATTACATCTGTGCTGGCAGCAAGTCTGTGGATGTTGATATGCTAGGTGGGAGGTAGGTGATTTTTCTGGAGACATTGCTCACTTTCTCTAAGGGAAAATATGAAATAAAAAAGTATAGAATGACCTTGCACTAACAAGCCTCTGCCTCAAGACAATGATTAAACCTTGTAGCGCAAGGGTTGGTTTATGAGTAATACCAGCTAAGGCACTAATGAAAGTATCCCATTAAAAAAATGTATAACTTAGGCACTTGTCTGCACTGAGAAATTCGGTCACTGCTGTTGCTATGTTAATGTGGTCTAAAGTACAAACAGAAAGGCATATCCAGGTACTGCAGCTGGCTCTAACAAAACTAATCAACCAGAGGGCTTGGCTATCAACCTGGCAGACTTTACCAGGAGTGAAATCTGGATGTGAAATCTGCACTTCAAACCTAGCTTTAGGTCAAGGACGTTATTGCACAAAATTTTCTCATCACCAGTGTAGCTGCAATACTACCACCAATACTGCAACTTGTATGCCGTGCCTTGAGTTGGTACATTCTGCACAAAAAGTTTTTCTTATACTTGGGAAAGGATCCATCTGAAAATGTGTACACTAGCCTGGTCACAAATTACATTGTTTCTTTGTTTTCTTCATTCAGGTTATTCTGAAAGCAAATTAATTTTCTCCATTTAATTTGAAAATTTCCATAGAAAGACAGACTTGGCTACTTCTGGTAATGATTAACACGTACCCACAGATCTGTTGTGCACGCACAGCAGGTGTGATGGGTCCAGGCCATGCCAGGGTTACTGCGCAATGTGTAAATCAGCTGCTGTGCACAAGTACAGTAGCTCTGACACATCCAGTTTCAAAGCTACTACCTCTAAATTGGGAAATTCTGCCAGCTTGTGGGCAACCAGCAAGACAACAGTGAAATCAGCCAGGCTGCACAGAAACTACACAAATGGCAACATATTTTTATGCAAGGATAAGACCTCAAGACGTGTAAAGTACGGTCCCTAGGAGGTTCGGTGGCACCATTTTGAACTGAAGCATTGTCAGTTACGTTCCTAAATCTTTCAGTCTGTGACTGAGCAAAAACCAACTAAACAAGAAAAATATAAATCCTTCTTCAAGTTGCCAGCAAATTAGCAATATTTTAACTGGAAAGTAATTATTGTGTGTGTGTGTGTGTGAGAGAGAGAGTGTGTGTGAGTGTGAGTGTGAGTGTGAGTGTGAGTGATTTTAGCATTTTTTGTCTGAGAATCTATTTTTTTTAATCTCAAAAGTTTGGTGGAAAATTTCAAGCAGCTGCAACACAGGCCTTGTATAGTGCAGAGCCTGACTGCTGCCTCTAGAAATTACTGTAAAATGTATGAAATACAGAAATAAATAACATTAATAAAAGTAGCAGTGGTTTGTGACAGACTTTAGGTCATGCCTTTTTCTTCTCTACAAGCATTTGAAAAGATTGTTGTAACCACCAAATATCTTTTTATTTGCCAATCTATATAAGCAGTTGAACACCAGTAAAGGAAGTTTGCTGGGTAGTTATTTCCCATTGCTTGAATATTTAACCATAATATGTTCAAACTATGGAGGGAGGGAGGGAAGAGAGCAAACACGTTGGTTGTGGGGAAAAAAGGTGCATTAAGCTATTTTTTAAGAAAATTTATTTTCTGTACAGTAGAGTTCATATATTAATTCCTTTTATCAGGGAGAAATTGATGTTATCTACCCTTTGCCACAAATATTAAAGCCATTTTTAAAGTGACCTGAGACACAGCATAGTGTAAAGGCATCTATTTGAAAAAGTAAATGAAAAGCAAAGAGGAGCTTTCTGTATAATTCTGACTCTTAGGAGTGACTTGGACATATCTTTTCAAACAGTGAAATGAAAGAATCTGCAGTTTCTGAGATTTTCTACATTCAGTTAGAGTATCTGAAAAAAAATTGCTGAAGTAGAAAGGTATCTAACAGGAAAGAAGAACAAATTTATTTTCTTACACAAGGACTCTTTCTGCTACTGGCCATAAAAGTTAAAGCAAAGCTTCAAGAAATCAGAAGGAGACATAAACAGCTGCTATATTTTAGGTCTTTCTTACAAACTGAAATCAGTTGTTTTCCTACAACCCTGTAAAACAGACCCTAGAATGTGGATTTTTGGTGTTCAGATTTGATTTGCAGACATGTCCTCATACTTCAAGTTGCACAGGGAGTAAACTTTAACTCCCCTCTTTTAACTTAGCCCTCTATTAGATATGACTTGATGTTTTTATTTGAACAAATGTAAGGATAAATACATTAGATAAATTACAGAGCGCGGACTCTGTTTTAATTTACCCATAGGTCACTGTGAGACGCACCCTCCTACCAACTGCTAATTCATTTATTATGGCACCGTGGTTAACACTGGATCATCCTCTCTGGGTCACCAGATTCAAGGGATCTGTGCCTTGGATGAAGGAAGATTGTTGGATTTTCCTCTTCATATTCAGCCCCGCTGGTGGCTGGCAATGATTTCATCAGTGGGACCAAAAGGGGAAAGGGCAGAAGAAAACAGCAGCTCAAGTCCAAAGCTGACCCTCCAGACTTCCAAACAGGAATCAAATGCTGCTGTGCTGGAAGTTCCAGTTGCTGATGATACCTTCCAGAACATGGCTTTCACACCTAACCCCAGGCTCCATGACAAAAGGCGTTTCAATTAGCCACTTTGGAGTTCTGGTCAGAAATCCATGTAACCTGGAAAAAACAGGAAGGAGAAAACCCTCACTCAGGTCACACTGGCTGCCTGTGGAGAGACAGAGAGGTGAAAGCAGAGAAGGAAGGAAGTGGTGATGCAGCCCCAGGTCTGGCACTGCAGAGCTGCAGAGCTGCAGTCGTTGTTCGCTGTCTCTCTGTTGTCCTGATGCCATTTACAGTGGTCTTGCCACAAATACATTTGAAGGGATCTCTGGTTAAATACTTTTGCCAAAGATCTTTGCACCTACTCACTCTTGGGCCTCTCTACAAGACTATTTGTGCTGTTTGGCACTTGTTAATGTACAGTTTGCCACATGATCATGGCCTTCATATTCCCACCATGGGACTTTATCTCTCTCATTTATTATTTTTACATGTGGGCTGTACTGAAATCCAGTGTCCTGCTACTTTGACAGCACAGTCCTAAGGATTACCAGCCTCCAGGAATAAAACCCTTGATATAAGCGTGTGTGATGGTTTCAGTTGTGTTGGAACACTACTAAAAGGCTAAGCTGGGTGAAGGGAGCAAGTCTTCATCATATCCATATTGGCTCAGTCTTTAATGCAATGGCCAGTCCATTACCTAATTTTCTTGGAAAGAGAAGCAGTTAATCCAGAAGGGATCTCAGGAGAAAATCCCATACATACATCATGTGGGCAATCAAGGGAACAGTTTTAGAGATGTGGTGATACCCAAACTGGCAGGACAAACACACTCTTCTACTGGGATCTGAACAGTAGTCAGCTAATACTGTAACACCCTGGTAGTATGCTATTATAAAGAGGAATTATATGTCTCTTCCTTCCTAAAGCTTCTGATGTGGCTTTTCTTCTTGAAAGTAGTAGGACTTGCTCAGGAACTCCATGAATGTCAAGGGACAACTAAACCAAGCGCACACTGTCTGAGAAAGTGAGTACACATGATGCAGAAATCTCACTACTGGCATATGCTCTGCTTCAGTGGACCTGCAACCCACTGCAGAAGAAGTTAACTTGAAATCCTTAAAAGATAACTGCTGATATGGCAAGCGATAACAAAAATACCAATTAGCAATTATCAACATGAGACTGAGATCCTGGAAATCTGCATACTACAACACACGTCCAATCTCAGCAGATGATCAGTCTTTGTGCAAGAATCTACAATTCAATCAGATAATTTTTAGGGATGCTAAAATTACCAATAGTTGAAAATCACTAACTACACATGATCTGAGAAGCCCAACATTTCAAAATTCTTCTCTCTACACTACACCTAAGTGCATCAAATTTAAAAACTTCAGCATATGCCTCTCTACAGGCAAAATCTTTGGAATCACTGGTGTAAACAGCGGAATTCCTCCTTGTTTTCATGAGACAAGACTTCTGGTGTCCTTCAGGTTGTTTCAGGATTTTCTTTTTCCTTTTTTTTTTTTTTTTTTGAGGACTTGTATTTATTTTTTTCTTGCATACTTGGACATCTCTAAGAGGATGTGTATATGGCAAGTATGTACACATATTGGAAGGTGGTGGTAGCCATACTCTTTCAGGATTTTCTGCTAGTAACTTACGTGGGTTTCTTGTTTTGCTGTATAATCTGTTGTCCATATTTAGCTAGCAGGCATAGAGGCCTCTGGGTCTAAGAATATAGAATTAAGGTATATCTTAGATGCTTTTCCATTCTGATTGTTTAGTACATCATAGAATCATGGAATGGCTTGGGTTGGAAGGGACCTTAACGCCCACCCTGTTCAAACGCCTTGCCATGGGCTGGTTGCCACCCACTGGCTCAGGTCTCATCCAACTTGGCCTTGAATGCCTCCGGGGATGGTACATCCACTGCTTCTCCGGGCCTCACCACCCTCTGAGTAAAGAATTTCCTCCAAACTTCTAACCTAAATCTCTCCTCTTTTAGTTTGAAACCATTCCCCCTTCCCAGAGATGCTGGTGAAGAATTATTCGTTACTGAGAACAGTAAACTCCAGACTTGCTCAAGGATCACCCAGCTCTTTACTGAGACTCCCATTTGTGTGGAAAAGTCCCTGACATGTGATGAAATGGATTCTGTTAAGAACCATAGCAATTACTTTTGTATTTGAAAACATGGTACTCTGTAGCCTCACTACTAGCTGAACCATAGCCACTTCTGCAGCAGGAATATCTTTTGTTTCAAAGGGAGGAAAAAGGAAAAAGGAATGCACAACTATGATCATTTAAATTATTTTGTTGTACCCAGAATGAAAATGCTCTTTTCAGGTAGAAATAAGTGACAGCCCCCATCCTCCACCCTGAAATGTCTATCTTAATGGTACACAAGAGGTTAAAACAGTATGGGGAAAATACTGTATTATTCAATCTTTTAATAAATTTCTGCAGGCAATATTCAGTAGCTCAGTTCAACTACTGGCCCCACTGGAGAGCTTTACTGCTCTGAAGATTAAGATTAAATTCAGAAATAGCAAAGCCAAATTTTCTAGTTTTTCCAAGGGGCAGGAGGAGGATTATATATCCCTCTTATATGCACAAAATAAGTTTCCATTATTCAAGAGTTGTTCCGTAGATCAGTCATAGAGACAAGTGTGCTTTTTCTGCGCTGAGCACAAACACTACCTTCATGACACAGCGAGGTTTTGATAAACAGAAGCCTTTTAAGTAACATTATAGAAGTAACCATTTTTCCTTCATAGCCTTTCAAAGGGGCACTGGCATTTTCAAAATGGTACACATGAATTACATACCAATCTAATGATCATACAGCGCATTGCAAATTTACTCCTAAATGGCTTCTATTGTAGAAAGGCAGTCAATTTACATGTCAGGGCAAGGAGGTCTGAATAGAAGGAAAGCCTGAATATCCTCACTTACTTCAGTTTAATTCCACAGAGTTCATTGAAGTTATTCCTGATTTGTGCCACCATAAATGAAAAGAGAATCAGATACGAAGCATTGTAATGTATGGTGATGTGTTGGTGATCAAAGTTACGTAGCCTTCCATTAAAGAACAGTATGCATTACTAAGCTCATCTTGTTGTACTAAATGACTTAATTCTCAGAAGAGGAAGAGTCCCAAGCCAGATAGCTAAAATCAGTTCAAAAGTACACAAAATAGACATACAGAAAAGAAATGGGGGAAAAAAAAATAAAAAATAATAAAAAAAAAATAAAAAACAGCCAAAGAATAAAGAGTTGGTATTTTTCACTTTCCATCTGAAGATCTCAACACAATTTACCATCTTGAATTATGCCACCCTCGACACATTCCTTTAAGGAAAGCATTATATGAATTTGGAGATAATGAGGATGCAAGATGTAAAGATTAAGGACATCATTTTCAGAATCACCTAAATTATTTGGGATCATCAGCTCCTAAAAAAAATATTAAAAGAAACAGAACTTCAGAAGAGTTTTACACTAAAAAATACCCATCGAATTAATGGCAGGAAGAACTACTCACAATCTCTGAAAAATCTGTCTAACAATGCCCCTAACTGGGCACTATGGATTTCAGTGGACACTTCTGGAAACATTAATCAAATCCAAATAAGATTGATCAGGATGAGAGGGAGGGCTTGAACCTTTTGATTCATTCTTACATCTTAATCACAAGACCTTTCATCATTCTTGTTCAGCCATTTAAATAGGGCCATTTTATAATTTGTTGGGCAGTTATCACATGGGTGCAAAACACCTCAGCAAGAATAGTTAGATCAGTAAATGATAAACCAGCTACAAATTTTTCCAGTTAATTTTTGTCTCTTTTACTTTTTATATTATGCACAAATTCATGGTCAGCTCGTGATATCCATAGGTATCAGTCACTGGCTGTAACAAGCAGAACTTCCTGTTGTGCAGAAGTGGATGACAGCACAAAGCCTCTGGGTGGTCAGTGTTGGTGAAAACTGTGGGATCTGTTTGTCTCATTTCCTCATTTGCTTGTAAACTCTGCTGCCTCTAATATGATGCAGCTCTCAAGCATACTGCAGGAGTACATGACACTACGGAGTTAATGGACTCAGTTGCCAAGATTCAACAGCCAAATAGAGATGGGTGTCAGATCTCTCTATATAATCTCCTGTACATCCGGAGCTGGGAAATGGATTCTGTGCAAATGAAAGAGATAAAACTTAACCAAGTATGCCCTTAATGTTAAGAGCCTCAATCAAGACAATAATACCTCCATTTCGTAACTATGGGTTTTGCTTTACTTTAGCACCTGTTTATTAAACTCCTTGCTTCTCATATTCTGAAATGGAAATCAGCCAATTTTTGAAAGCAGTGGCAAAGGATTTCTCATCACTGAGAGGCTCTAGGCATGGATGCAGAGAAGCACACTGATTACATTGCTCACATTTTTGCTTTGTATTTTTATGTGCTAATTGTACTGCTCTTTCCTGTTGTTAAATGGGATAGGTGCTTTGACAATGTTTGATCCCAGTACCTCTGAGTATCAGCGCCTGAAACTGCCACCTCCCTCAGTTTAAATTATAAAAAGGTAAAGAAATAAACTCTCTGTCTGACAGGGAAATAGAAAAATCCTTATCTTTGAATCTTTCAAAATTGCTCTGGACAACACACTAGAAGGGATTACAATGAACAGGACTAATTCTTCACTGGCAGGGAAATGGACGAGGTAAATGAATCAGTCTTCTCTATATCTAATTTCTGTGATGGTAAGGCATGAACATTCTGACCAAGCAATTTACATTGATTTACAATTACAATTTATAAATCTGTGGGTGCATACATCAGGATTTCAGATCGGCTTATATAATGTGTATAAATATATTTTCACTTTACTTTTTAATGTATCGCAAATGAGGATATAAATCTGACATGAACACGAGTTTACCTAATTGTATTTCATTTAAAATGACAGTCGCTCCTGTACAAATGGGTAGCAGAGGACTACAGCGCAGGCCTTGCTCTGTTCTTTAGCCCAGGGTTAAACTTGCAAAACAAATTTGCATCATTTACTTGTCTTCTGACATATTTCCTCTTGATTGCTTCCTTACCCTAAGAATACACGCATTCTGAGGGCCAGATCCACAGCTATAATGCAACTAGAGCATCCTTCAGCTTAGCTCATCATCTTTAATAAAGTTATGCTAGTTTTCAAGCATTTGAGTATTCGAGGTGAAATCTTTGTTCCAATTAAATCAATAAGAGTTTTTCTACTGAATTCAAGGATTTCAACCTTGGCCTTTCTATGTACACACATTTTTTTAAGACTAAAGTGATATACAACAGCTCTGTACAACTTGCACGTAGCAGATCCTTTTAAGGAAAGAGTAGAAAGTTCCTCAGACAGCGCACATCCTGTTTCCTTGTGAATAGGTTCTGAATGTTTATAAAACAAAATATAGGATGAGTTATGTCAAAGATTCATATAAATTGTCACCGTTTATAAATATTTCAGACATCCTTTGGACATAAATTAACATTGAAAATTTCTGTAAGACTATCAAGCCAGCCATAGTCTAGTTTTATATCAGCTAGCCCACAGAAACTTTTTATTTTAAGCCCTTCTTGTCTGTGATCATATTTCTGAACGAAGGCTTTCACATAAAACCAAAATGACAGTGGACATTTAACAGGAAAGGACTGAAGCAATAAATGTCCAAAGAGCAGCTGGATCCTGTTTCAGCCTGCTTGAGCTGTACCAAATAACTGACAGTCTTATTGCCTTTCCATTTTACGCAAAACTACAGTAAAAAAGTGGTATCTTCTGGAAGCTATTCCATGTGGAACGTAACTCATAATCTGGGCAGAGATGTTTTATTTGAGCAGCAGATAATGGATCCATAGGTGTATGTTTAGAGAGAGATGTAGTTGTGGAAATTAAAGACAGAAGAATTACATGTAGGATCCAGCTCCACTTAAATCCATAGCAGTTTTTCTAGCTACTTCCAGGGGAGTTGGAACAGGCCCCCTGAAGATAAATCCTGGTTCCTTTTAGCTCCTTTTAGTAAAATGTCTCCAGGGCCATAATGACAGAGTACGAGCTTGACACAGTCACGGAGACTGTTAAAAAGGCAGAGTGACGTATACATAATTGTTCATCAGGAAGTATTAACTTGAAGTTCTTTTTTAATGTACACAGTTTCTTGTTTAATACCTTAATATATAATATAGTAGCAATTTTCTATCTATTTTCTATATGGAATAAGTTTCCTTTTCTTCTCCTTCTCCATATTATTAGGGGTGTCATTTATTAACAGTAAAGGCTTGACCCTGTAGGATCAAACACCTAGAAGTCCTGCCTGACATCAGTGGCTGTTTAAGCACCATAAACATTTACACTTGCTAGCACCTTCATAGATGTAAACAAACCACCTCTCTCCCTAAATTTGACACCTGGTGGAATCAAAGCAAGATAGAGAGAGAAGGGGCCCACAAACTTCCACCTATGTGCTTCTGCTTATATCTTGTTACTTCTGCTAATTTTCCTGCAAAGCATAAAGTAAACTCTGCATTCCAATGGAATATAAATGGCATAATTTAGTGTGACTAAGAGATATACAGATGGCATTCCATTTCCTCTGCAGTGTGGAGGGGTCAGGCAGCAATTGGCTATAACACAAACTAGGCTAATACTGACCTACAGGCTGCCAGATCTCGGTCCCGCTTACTAGCAGCCTATACTATGTGAAGTAATTGAGCATGCAGCAACTTTCTCAACTGTATGTAAGCAAAGGATGTTGTTGGAAAATGTCAATGCACTCCAAATTATCAGATCTTCATGTAAATGGTAAATATTTTAAGATGTTCATAATAGGGGTTTTAGAAGGAACAATCTTTTTGAGTATGCCTAGATCTACAGCTCATATGCTACAGCAGCTCCTTTAAGAAAATTGTAAAAATAAATCTAGAAATTAAAAGTAAGACACTTTTATAAGCCACAGACACAAAAAATACAGTTGTGTTGTTATTGTTTTTCTCTACTTTTAAGTGTTAAAAGTATAACCAGTAACACTGAAACTGTTATGAAATTATCTAGTTTCTAATTAAAAAAAAAAAAAAAAAAAACTTTAAAGCTGATTCTAAGGAAAATGGATTTAATAATTTATCTCTGCAGAAAGTCTACACAAATTGGAAGATGACTCCATCAACTAGGATTCTGATTAGTCTGTTTCACTTCACAAATGTAAAAGCAGGCTTTCATGGTGCCCCACCCATGCCGTTATGGGATCTTCTACTACATGACAAGCTGTCGAGCAAGACAAGTCCAAGTATGGGGAAGGAGGAGGGTCTGACAATACAGATGACCAAGCTGTGCTGGTCTCACAAGAATGTGAGCACTATAATACACTAGGATATCATAACGAGATACTACAAAATCAGACAATAAATGAATAGTTTCCTTAAAAACACAATCATCTCAACAAGCCCTCTCATTCCCAGGGAATGTGCAAAGACATTTTTGTCTCTACACACATGGACAACTAGATTATTACATATCTGTAAACCAGCCGTTCAAATCTCAGACAACTTGGATACCTTTCTTCTACTGATTAATCAATAGTAATTGCTTTCTGATCAGTAGAATCTGCAAATACAAAAGCATGCAGAGTGAAATCATCCTCTACAGACACTAAGCTCTATGTACCCCTCTGAAAAAGGGCACTTAGGTTTGCTGCTGTGGACGAGTCTCAGTCCACATGAGGTTAATTTCTGGTTCCAGTCTGGAAGTAACTTGTCTGTCTAGTGTGCCTATACGTGAAGAGAAGACTTCCAAAGAGAACATGTCCAATTAGAGCAGCTCAGCTCAGATATGGTAACTCACGGTGCCACTGTAACATCATCACACCCCGTTGTGCTCCCTGCTACTACTCACCCACCTGAACCCTAGAGAGGCATGGAATGAAAATGTGAACAGTGTTGCCAACACCTGACATTTTTGCATAGATCTCAGAATACTTAGTATGTTTCTTAAATCTCTAAATCCCCAAATCAAAAGATTATTAGCGGATATAAAATTTTATTAAACAGCAATGGTATTTCTAGACCTGGTTGCTTCAGACAAAAGCTTGAAATTTTCCATTAAAGAGAATATAGTAAAAATCATCCAAATTAATAATTTTAAAGGCAATGTAACGATTTTCTGAGATCTGATTAGTGCTTTTGTACATCTGGAGCTGTCAAAATTAAAACTGACTACAGGAAGATCTCACGATACTAGATGAGTGCACGATATAATGTTAGATGAAATTAAAAGTTGATAAATAAAAAACAATGCATATTGTAAAAGTTGTGGTAACTATATACATGACAATGTCAATTACTATTATAGAAGGAGATCTTGAAATTACAGTGTTTGCTCAACAATGTCTGTTCAGTGATCAATGCTGGTCAAAAGGCAAACTTAAACATCAGGAATGAGTGAGAAAGGAATACAGATTAAAATAGAAAACATCATAATCTTGACCCAGTGCATCCNTACTTCCCTAATATTTACCCAAAACACATTCTAGAGTTAATCCAATTCACTCATGCCAAGAGTACTTACATCCTGCTTTTTAAAAAGACATGCTCTTCTGGGTGATTTTCATGACCCATCACAGCTTCAATAGTTCTGACTTTGAGTATCATTTGCACATAAAAATATTTTTTCAAAGTTATTCAGGCAAGATGTGTGGGCAGTGTTACACTTCTGAAGAGTGGGTGGCAGATGAAATTCACAAGTGGAACATATGCTGCTTTCTTTAAAAGCAA
>VXAV01009322.1:825188-850398 GCA_013399715.1 Alectura lathami | reverse complement strand
AAAAAAAAAAAAAAAAAAAAAAAAAGACTGAACAGATTCTGCACAGGTCATCCAAAGTTTAGCACTTACTATTTTTGAAATACTTGCCTTAAATTTCTACTGTTCTCTCAAGTATGTTTGTGATGTGTTGTTTGGGCTAATGGGACTGAAGGGAATTGTGTGTAGCAGATAGATACTGTGGCAGTAAAAACTAAATATAATCTTTACTAAAACTCTTCTTGCAAGATGCTCTGTTGTTGTGTGCAGACTGATTTCTTGGGCCACTTCCTGACATTTTCCCCTTGCATCCTGAGGTCTTCCCTCTCACACTCATGCCTGCTGTTACACAATCATTTTGATGATGTGGCTGTATCATTAAACACCAGCCTCATGTTCCTTTGTGCATCACAGCACACCCAGGTTTCTCTCTGACATTTCCAGCTTGGCCAAAGTAACTGGATGAGGAAATTAGGGTATCCATTTGCTCATCTTTTCTTGTCAGGTCCTGGTGTGATAATCAAAACCTGGTTTGCATTTCTCCACCTTCATCTGTCCAGTCACAAATATAATTACTTGATGTATGTCTCAGTAAGAGATTTCATATCTAAGATCTTCAAAAAGTCTGTCAAGGAAAAAGCAATAGGGAGGAAATCTGAGAAACTTAGATGTGGTTTTAGGTCAGTCTGTAGAGTGAATGTGACAAAACATTACTGATACACAAACCCTTGTGTATCTAATTGTAGAATGTGAGCACCTAATACGAAATTTATTTCATTATTTTTCTGTCTCTGTCCTCCTTTTTCAGTTTAGTCTTTCTTCATGTAACAGTATCAATTATTTTTCAGTAGTCTTGCATCCCACTCGTTCTCATCTCTTTTTCAGTACTACCCTTTTCTCTGCTAAATCATCAAAGATATTTTTGTTCCTTTACCTATTGTGGCAGAGTCAGTAAACACAATCTTACAAAGAGAATTTCTAAGTGTAAGCATTTGCACTAAAAGCTTTGAATTGCTATCTTTGATAAAGCTATTTGGTCTGATTATACTGTTTTGGAATTGCNTTTAAATACTTTGTAATCTGTGAATCCGTGTAAGCAATTGTATTTCTACCCTGAAACTTACACAGAAGCAATTAAGAGTGAAAGTTAAGGTCCAGTGTTTAAAAACAACAATACCTAATGTGAAGGCTGTATCAAACATAAAAAATCTTAGTAATAATTATGCTGGATTCCATCCTCACAAATTTCTTCAGTGTTTTGAAGATCGCACAGACAGACCATAGAATCACAGCATGGCTTGGATTGGAAGAGAACTTAAAGCCCACCCTGTTCCACGCCCTGCCACGGGCTGGTTGCCACCCACTGGGTCAGGCTGCCCAGGGCCCATCCAGCCTGGCCTTGAGCACCTCCAGGGATGGGGCACCCACAGCTGCTCTGGGCAGCCTGTGCCAGGGCCTCACCATCCACTGGGGAAAGAATTTCCTCATAACATCTAATCTAAATCTTCCTTGTTTTATTTTGAAACCATTTCCCCTTGTCTTGTCACTATCAGACCATGCAGAAAATCGGTGGTTCAGATATTGCAGTGGTTCTTATGTTGAACATGGCAAGCATTCTGCAGGAGCACTGAGTAGCAAGTATAACAGACATTGATGATTGTAGTTTATTTTTTTAATCAGGAATTGGAAAAAAAAAAAATCCAAATTCAGATCTCACATAGTGGAATTTAAGTTGAAGTAATAATACTTTTGGAAATTCAGTGATATCTGTGAACTGCCATCAGCAGTCAGGAAAGTGTGCATTTAAGTCATTAAACAGCAGAGGCCAGAAGTATAGCCTGCTATGAAGTTATGTGATGTATTGATTTCAGCATTTTAGGCATGGACAGACATTCTCTTCATAAACCTTTGCAGCTGAAGAAATTGCTACCCTGGGACAGACATCCCAGCACCCACCAGTTCCATCAGTGGAAAGGATTATGTGAGCCATCTTTAATCTGCTCCAGTCAAAATCAGTCAGGTTAAGCAGTAACTGAAGTTGGAAAAGTTAATCCACTATGTTTAGGTTGAAATTAACTGTCAGTTTTTTTTTTCACCTGCCATGTTCAATGGCGAGACATCCAGAGGAATTAAATACAGATACTGCCCATACTTACAAGTTAACAAAATATATTTTCTCAGTCTCACCCATCACTAGTGCTAGCCATTGAACATACTCTGACTGTCATAATGTCCTTTGATTTTCAAGAGCACCGTCTTGTTGGAGCTGAGCACCATCTACTGAGATGGGCAGGGGGCCATTAAAATCATGCTTCGGCAATAACAACTCCTTAGCCATGTACTTAAATATTCTTGAATATTCTTAAAAATTCTTTCTATTCTTAAAAATGCTTCCTTGCTCCTCTCTGTTAAGGACTATCAATTTTGTTGACATAATTAATCACCAACACAGAGCCTAGAATTAGTCTCTCCCTAGATTACAGAACAACCCTAACCTCTAGGTTACAAAGTCAACTTCCCTACAGCTCATAAAGCTTTACACCTTGTGTTACCACTCCATCAGGAGAGATTAAGAAACTACCTGGACAGAGTGGTGGGTGGAATGCTCTTCAATGAAGAGGTCTACTGTCAATCTTGTTCTGATGAATATTTGTTTCTAAAGAAGATGCTAGCACCTTTTCAAGGCTTCTCTGAAGCCAGTTGTGTTTGATCAGGGATGAATTTAGACAAGAAACTCTCCCATCATGTAATACTTATATATGTATTTTAGAGTACTAACCACAGTCTACTAAATGGACTTGAATATAAATGAACTGTCACTGTAGGAGAACGGCTCAAATAATCTTGGGTGTACAGATAATACTGTCTCAACTGTGAACCCTTCTTTAGAATCTCATTTCAGTCTGTACCTAAAAATCCATATGTCAGAAGAAAATATCCTGAGTGCCATCTACAAACTATAACATGACACAAAAAAGACATCTTTCTATATGATAGAGCTACTTCTAATTTTCCCATTAGACCAAACGACATAATAAAGAATATCTGCCAACAACATGATATAAAACTGTACCATGCATCATGAAAAATAATTGCAATTCAATTACTCCTGAATTATAAAACCGTCAAATAGGTGCAATAAGACAAGAGCCTTAGAACATATGAAAAACTGCTTAGCATAGATAATTATATATGTTTGAATAAAATCCCCAAAATAAAAGATGTGCAGTTCGAGGGAACAGGGTAATCATGCCAAAATAATTTTCATTTATAGCAAGGTTTGAGGATTCACAGTTTTAAAACCATCTCACTGAAAAAATATATATATGTATAAGTAAATTAGCAAACCTCTCTCTAACCTTTCACAGAGGGCATACCCGGCAACAGGACAAGAAGCTATTTCTTGCCTCTGTCACCTTCTTTCTTAGATTCTGCTTTAGCAAAATAGTCGACGTTGCTGCTTAAAGACACAGGACACATGAGGCTGGGAGGCATCTCTGGCAATCATCTTGTCCAACAGCCTCAATCAAAGCAGGGTCATGTGAAGCAAGTTGCTCAGCTCTGTGCTGTGTTGGTTTTTGAAGATCTCCAAGGATGGGGACTCCACAACATTCTTGAGCAATGTTCTCTTCCAATGATTGATGACCTCAGTTCACACTTATGTTTAAAAATGGATTTCCCATGTTTCTGTTTGTGTCCATTGCCTCTTGTCCTGTCACTGGACACCACTGGAAAAAAGCTTGGACTCATCTTCTTTATTCCCCCCACATCCCGTATTTGTGCACACTGGTCAGACCCCCCTCAGCTTTCTCCAAGCTGAGCAGTTCCAGCTCTCTCAGCTTCTCCTGAAGCAAATTGCTCCAGACCCTTCATCATCTTCATGACCCTTCACTGGGCTCACTCTAGTATGTCCACATCTTGTATTTGCATTTGCTTATGTGCTTAATGATACACCTTGTCACCTGTTTTACTGCCTTTTCACTTAGGCTTAGCAGTGTCTAGTGGTAAAAATATTTTGTCTTTCTGTAATGCTGTCTATCTGAGACTTAGAAGACCATTGTAAATTTTAGTGAATGAAATCCTCAGCACCTCAGTGAAGTAATTCAATGCTATTTCTATTTTGAAGATGGAGAAAGATCCCAGCAAACTAACAGAGCTTGCCATAGGGGCAATCTGTGGAAAAAAGTTATGGAAGTTTTGCTGGCTGTCAGTTATATGCTTTAGCCACACTCCATGCTTGAATAGGGGAAGGAGAGAGAACAAAAAATACTTAGGGGAAGAAGTAGGACACAGGGAAGATGGCTGCAGCACTCCTTCATAGGACAAGCAGAGAACAGAAAGCTTTTTGCAACAGAGGTCCTGTCTGCACTCCCCACCTAGGCACTCCTGAGAGAACAGTTTGATCTGCTTTCTTAGTATGTTACCTTCTGGCTGAATGAAAAAGAATATGGCTTTCCCACAGCCTACTTAATTATGACTACAAAAGGAAAAATAAACAAATATGCTTCTTAAGACACAGCCTTCCCCTACATTAAAATGTTCACCCTGCTCTTGTCCCTTCATAGACAAAAATTGCCACAGAACAAGACAGTAGGTGTGACATCTATCCCACAGCAAGGCAGAACTGGGCTGTGGTTCCCAGTTGCATCTGGCTAAAGTGTGGAAAGATTTGCAAGAATACTCACTAAAGAGTGAATAAAACTATCCAAATGCGGTGTGATACCATAATTCCAGAACACTCCAGAGATTTCCTTATATAATCAAAAATAGTAATAACTGATTACTCCCTATATGCTCTTTTTCAGCCTTCATAGTGTATTTGTTTAACATGCAATAGATCTTTGTAAAATAAAAAACAGTTTTATTAGAGTAGTTTTGCTAATCTAACAGATTTCACAAATAGGCTTTCCCAATCTCGTGATGACTGCATTTCAGTTTCTTAATTGAGCTTTTACATCAATTACAGAGCACTTGAGTTTTGTGTGCATTTGTTCTTCTGGTATGTAGTCAAACAAAAATTCAGGAAAATTCAGCCTGCATTTTAACTGATGCTCACAAAGATTTTTAGAAGCATCAGATACAGGCTTCAAATACTGTGAACTCCAAAACAGAACAAGCACCACCATAATCTAGTAATGATTCCAGTTCATCCGAGTTCTGACTGAAGCTATCTTCACAGCAGTACTCAGAGACTGCAGTGATGGGCAGTGCAGGAATCTCTAAACTGGCTGTCTGAGGTAAGATTTTAAATAGAAATTGTTTCACTATCTCCTCCAGGAAACAGGACATTGTCCAAATTATATGTATTGACACTGACAAAAAGGAATAAAAAGTATCAGAAAAAGACAAAGGAAGTTCATGCTGAAATTGAATCTGTTTTTTTTTTCTTTTTAATATTTGCTTTATGTAGTCCTACTACCTGTTTTATTAGGAGTAGGCCAAGTGAATGACAGGTGATTCAACTAGAACTCAGTTAAAACCATGTCAGGGAAATAGATAGACCACATATAGCTGCTGCAGAAGTGACTAAATAAATTAATCAGGAAAGATCAAACTATTCTTTTAAGTAGCATATGGTCTTAGCACTAAGGCCATTAACTCATTTACTGGTTGTGACCTGTGACTATCAGGACCTCTAACAGCCACATGCAAAGACAATTCAAAATAAACAACAATCACCACCTCCTCCTTTCAATGGTATATATAAGGCCCAGCTAATTATTCCCTTTCCCTTATTTGTTACCCAGAATTAGAGTAAATGAAACCACATGAGGGTTAGGACAGAGATGTTCCAGCTAGTACCCTTGTTGCCTCTACTGGTTCCCATGTTATGATTCACTTTGGATTGTTTGGGCTCATGAGAACAGGTAAATTTTGCACTTTTTAAAGAAAAACTGTTTGTAGAAAACTGGACTATTTTATACTGAAACGTCTGTGGGAATAAGAGTGTGGTTATCCTAAAGTTTTCTATCTGATTCTAATATTTCTATAAAAGTCATATTTTCTTTAAAAAGTAGAATAAGGAAAGATAATTTTCTTCATGAACGGTTAGGTAAGAGTAGCTTCGTAGAACAGAAGATGCATATGCCTTTTAGTCACAATGCTGTCATCACTTGTGTTTGGGTTTGGAGTTGGTTCTGTTAGGTTTTGATGGAGAAGCTAAGCTGAGTTACAAGTGATTCTAGGCTGGGTTTCCCTGGCTGGTTGGTCCAAATGAAGATCACTCTAGTTATTGCAAATGAGAAAACAGAAGCAGTTCTTCGTTATGCCAAGAAGACATTTTCACCCTCAGCTGGACATCTCTGAAAAGTCTGAAAAATTCTTTGGTGTCTGAATTCTGGCTTTAGGCTATTACTGGACTAAAAAAATACACTTTCTAGAATTATTTTAGGGAACAGTGTTTTTCTGTCTAGACATAAGTTTCAGAGCTTCTAGGCTTTATCTTTAAGTCATAGATTCTTTAGAAACAAGCCTGGGAAGTGAACTACAATTTGACAGCAACATTCAGAGATTTTGTTTTGGAGGTAATCTTGGAATCTATCCATACTGATTTTATACTATTGTGCATCTATTTTGGGGTGTAGGAATCCTAATACTTCTGAAGAGGTAAAACTTCGGTAACTATACAGACATACAGAAATATACAGCAGAGTTTGTCTCAAAAAATACCATGAGAGGTGCTGAGAGAGCTTTTTAGAGAAGCATGCCTGATTTACCACTGCTTTGTAAAGTGGGAATACACTTATGTTTGTACAAAGTACTTCTCACTCCTGTTTGGGACCTTTCTGAACAGGTTTTAGAGGTCTTAATGAGCTCTGTAAAACAGAGAAACTGATTTGGCAAATCTGTAAACTTCTCTGTGGATGAGGCACCAGGACTGTAACTTTGGCTCTTCCTAACCACCATTTAAGCTCGTGACTGCTTTTAGTTGGGAGAGAGTATCATCAGTGCTCCTATCCCTTATGATGTGTTGCAACACAATGTCTTGTTAGGGAAGCAGGTTTGGTTTAGGTTCCTTTCAGACTGCTTTTTTTCTTTGCTAATACATTCAACTTATTTTCCTTTAAGATTTGTTTCTCTAACTTAAATGCAGTAGTATTGCTTATGTTTATAATTAACTTTCTTATCTAAACTTCAACCAAATATAACAAATCGAATAGATTAGATACTGGTTTTTATTTGTTTTTGAAGGTTAACAGTGCTTAGCATGCAATTTTTCATTTATTACCTAATTAAAGCACTAGATTATTTTATCCAAATTATTTTCTTGATTTACTATTTGAATTCTGCTGAAAATATTAGCTTTCCTGTGTATTTAAACCTTTATCTTCAACATACAGATAGAGTTGTACATATTATATTGGGCTTCTGTAGTTTAACAGATAATATTATTTGGGAGAAAAACTTCTTCATATGCAAGTGGATTAATTAAATAAATGGGCTGGATTCCTGAATATTGCTAAATTCAGAAGCTGAAATGTTGATGTAGTTCTTATTGATTTACTTATTTACTGAACACTCTTTGATCCTATATGTAATAGCACAAATGTGACTGGTGCCCTACGAAATTGTAGCGGTAAAGTGTGGAATGCGAAGTGAGAGTCTTACCAGTTTGCTAATTACAGTGGAGGAGAACAGAAGTATACCTGTAACTTAAACTGCCCTTCTGACTTTTACTCAAAGAGGTCAAACATGTCTAGTGCAAACAGCAGAGATCTTCAAGAGAAGCAGCTTGTGGCTGACACTGCCAAGGAGCAAAACCCGCTACCTGGTAAAAGGAACCATGCTGGAAACCCATCCCTGCCTGAGAAGAAAGTCCAGGAGGCTATCTGCGTGCTGCTGGTGGAGCTGTGCGAGAGGTTCACGTTCTTTGGCATAGTCTGCAACATGATCCTCTTCTGCACCGTCAGACTTGGCTACCGCAACTACCAGGCCGCTATTGTCAATATGTGCTTTGTGGGCACCTCCATGCTGACACCAGTGCTGGCCGGCTGGCTGGCCGAGTGCCTTGTGGGGCGGATCAAGCTGGTGTGCATCTGCATGTTTCTACACTTCTTAGGTGGGTGACACCCTGGTGACCAGTAGTGTTGTAATTACTCTGGTACAGAAATACATTGTTGAATGCTGTTTGAAATTTAAAAACTTTCTCCAGCCTCATGGCCAGCTTTGCTGGTAGCTGATTACTTTGTTTCTGCTCTACAAGATGTTTTAGAATTTTGTCTGTGTGTTTTGTGAGACAATACTTTGGACAAGGCTAAGAAACACTTGTAGTGTACAGCTTACGGACAGCAGGTGCATTAACTTGACTCCTCTGAAGTGGCTTAGCCCTTCAGAACGTAGTGGCTCAGCTCTTACTTAAAATTGATCCCTTTAACAAGCATCCATTGTTATTAGTGTCTGGGGCAAATGTGAGGGTTTAGCTAAGTCTGAGAATGAGAAGGGAAATTATTTCCTAGCTGTTGGTAGCAGGATTCTTATTGTATGTAAAGGTATGTGGCTATTGTAGTTGGGCAAGTGGGAAAGATGTATTTAAGTACATATCAGTAAAAACAAACATTGCCATGAGCAGGGAGGATATATCCTAGTTCCTATACTGAGAACTTGCTTTCTGTTAGCACATTCTGATTCTTTCCCACCTGTTTTTCTGGAGATCATTTATAGAAAAGCTCTGTTTTAACTAAATAGGACTCCTGTGTAGCAATTAGTGCATTTCAGAGCTGATGATTTTGTCAGGTTAAACCAAGCTGACAGAAATTCTTCTTACCTGTGCTGATTGTTGAGGATTAGCTATTGTAATTTCTGCAATAACCAGCCATGTTGTTGTTTAGACATGCAACAAACTAGGGGAAAAAATCACTCAGTCATGAAATTATCTTCTCTAATTTCCCAAATGCTGTTGAGCTGACTACAAAACCATTGTAAGCAGCCTGAAAAAATGGTGGCTGTTATGTTCCATTGGTTTTCCCATGGGCTTCAGGTTTGGAATCCCCTGCAATCTGTCTGGAAATCAATGCATACCTTAAAGTAGGAGACCAATGACACAAGCAGAAACTGGTGTATTTGGGTGTAGTTTTAACCAGATCTTTTTTTTGGTAAATAGTTAAATGTTTCTAAACTGTAAGGGTTTGATGCGTGGCTGTAAACTTAGTCTTGGCTTTAAAAAAAAAAAAAAAATTGTTCCACAATGGGGTGGCTTTTTGGCTGACATGTTTTTTGGCTGAGCAAAATTGCATGCTTTACTTGATCCCTGCTGGCAAGTGGTGAGCTGCTGCCCTCTACACACAGGCAAAGGGTAAGGCACAATGAGAGGAGATGCGTTTCCAGAGTGAGCTCTTCAGTTGATTGAAGGACCTGAATCCTTACAAGCATTTCAGACAGAACATTACTTTCTTACAGGCCCATAGTGGTCTTGCCTTTCTATGTGTAGTGACATCTAGAAAGCTTCTAGCTCTCTACAGAAGGAAGACCCTTCCTCTTTGGATTCGTTCTCTTTTGACTTTTCATCTCTTTTCAACATAATTGCTTAAAATATTCTAATTTATCAATCTGACTTTAATCTGTTTTGGATGACAATTTCCTTCCAATTCCAGGAACAGCCCTGCTACCCATTGTGGCCTTCCCCTTTGAAGATATTTACATTGACAAACGACATATTCTTCTTCATACGCTAACCAAAAAGGAGCAGAAAATAGTGTTCTACTTTGCACTACTCACAGCTAGCCTGGGAATAGGAGGCATAAGAGCTATAGTTTGTCCGCTAAGTGCATACAACCTTGAGGACTGTGGACCGAAGGAACTTCTTTCTTTTTTCAACTGGTTAGTAAATTAATGTCTAAGTTAGTAACTAAATATCTGTAGATGACCATACAGCAATGCTTTAAAATTCACTGTGGAGTTCCAAGGCACATTCCAAGATGATGGGTTTCTTTTTGTTGCTTGCTGAGTTTTAAACTGCAAAACATCGAGGTTTTGGAATAGTTTCCAAGAGCTTCTGTAAAAACCTTTTGCTATCAGTTTTGTTTTGTTTTGTTAGGACTAATTGTATATTGTCTATTTTGACCTCCAGGAGAAATTTTTGGTCAAAATCAAGATGAACTGATTTTCACAAATACTCAGACTTAATGATCTATCCTGTAGGAAACCAAAAGGAATATGTTGTTCTTTAACATATCTAAAGCTTGAGGATATTTTACTGTTATTGGCAGTGCCAAAATTCAATGATACATTAGAGCTTGCATCAATAAATTTTTAGAAATGACAGGCAGCAGTGGGGTCCACTTGTTTGCTGGAACTAAGGATTGCTGGTAGCCTCTAACTGCTAAAATCAGTAGTAAGAATCTGGTGCATTGTTTCAGCTCTGCCACTGAACATTTGCTGTCAGATGAACACACCTTACATTTGTAGTTCATTTTGAATGCTTCATTTTTTTCAGGAAAACTTTGAGGAAAAATTGCTGGGAGGTAAAATTGTTGCTAAAAATCTGTTTGCGTTTTTTTTGTGACATAAGGGTCATTTTTGATCATATATTTACCTTTATTTACCACTAAACATTTACCCAGACTTTCTGGTCAAACTGTGGAACAAGGATCAAAGAAGTATCAGTGGGAACATCTAGATGCTGGCTTTGAGTCAGGGTGAAATAATCTGAGCTGCCCCCTTTCCTCTCCCTTCTGTATACATGCATATTTATTAAAATCAAAACTTGGCACATTTGCATATCGACAATATAATGCTGCAGAATCAGTGAAGATCTTTGTGAATCAGATCTCTCTTCCTTTGGGAACAGCTCTCCTGGCTATTCTTTTTTTCTTCCAATTATGTTAATATCAAAGAGTTTTGAATTAAATCCAAACTTCAGTGAATAAAGCAGCTTTACCAAAGGTGGATGAGACTGTTTAGAGAAGATTCTGTCTCCTCGACCTGCCCATAGGAGAGGAGAAAAAAAAAAAATCTTTCCTTTTTACTCTATTCTGAGTTTTAATCCTTAATTAGCAACATCATTTTGATTAAATAAGACTCTAGGGGATTAAGACTGGAGAGCAATCAGTTGTTCTGAAAGATAGCTCTGGAGAATTTATTGTACTGTGGTCTTAGCCATTCAGAATTGTGTTTTAATCAAAGTGACATTTTTCAGTGTTGATTACAAAGGAGACATAATACGAATAAAAAGTTCCTTGGGGGAAATCCAAATAGGTCACTTCTTGGGGCTTTGGAAATATTAAAGGCGTGCGTGATTTTTGCAGTGGCATCCAAATGGGGCTATTTGATTGCAATCTCAAGATTTAAAAAATGGAGTTATATTCTTAGTGGTCTTAATCTCATTACAACCTCTCAGAATATAATCATTTTCTATTGGTAGTGTGTTTTCTCTTGGTAGGTATTTGTCAAAGGACTGAATTTTGACATAATAGATACAAAGAGGTGATTGCATACTTCTGATGAGTAAGAGCCTGTGTCCTTAACCACATTCTGTTTAAAAAAAAAAAAAAATCAAAATTACTGGGTTAAAGATAGGGTTAAAAGAAATGGTGAAGTACAAACCTGTGATTCCCTGTTGTCTAATTCAATTCATGGAGAAGATTGCTTTGCATATGTAAGACCTGTTTCTAGCCTCTGGAATGATATGACTGTGCCCACTTAAATAAACAAATTCCCTCTGAGGGCAGAGAATAGGAGCAAAACATACAATTCAGGCTAAGGATGACAGTTGTCAGCATTGTTTTGTCTTATTGATCTGCTGTGAAAATGCAGAGAACATGGGACCAATAGTATTTCTCACAGTTTGCCCCCTATATCTCTAAATCATTTCTCTTACCATATACTGCAAATAAGCTTTTGCTGTCAACTCAGATACACTTTAACTTGAAATTATATTAATTGTTCTACCCCTTTTATTTTTTTCACCTTTACTTGGCAGAGAACTCCTTAGTGATTCTAAAAAAAAAAAAATCTTACTTCCTCCTAAGAAGCTGTTGAACAGAAAAATGGTTTGAATACTGGCCCTTTCTCAAGTATGAGGAATATCTGGGTCTGAGTTTAGATAAATCAGAACTTAAACTGTTAGATTCAGAAATGCTTAAAAAATGTAAAGAAACATTTCAAGTGACGGAAAACTTACTGTTTTCAGAATCAATCCAAAAATTGATGAAAGTCAATTTTAGTGTTTTTCATCTAGATCTGTGGTCATTCAGCAAGTTCATCTCAACTGCTACATTAAGTAAAAGCTTTTCCAATACATTAACAATACTGTAACTCAATAAGTAATATTCTTATTTCATGGGAATGTATTCATCATGATAAAAGATCTTTTTTTTTTCTGGACGTTTCACGTTAACATTTTGGTTTGTATCAAGAGTGCAGAAGCTGGGTTCCTTTCAGTATACCTAACCCTCAGCTGGTAGCAAGATTCGACTCTATGGGATCAGACTAGAAAAAATGTGAAGTAAAACCCTCAATTTATATAAGGATACCCTGGGTCCTTAGCACAAGATATTAGGCTTTACAGATCCATTCCTCTTGTACTACTCCACTTTCTAAAGCAGATCTTACACTAAGTATGTTTCCACAGTTGAAAAAAGGGTCTCCTCAAAGCAGAGTATTTTCAGAGGAATTTATCATTTTAATCAAAGTCCTCCTTGGATTTGTAAAGGTGAAAGTCTACTGCCAGATGATTAAGCCACTTGCTCAATATAGCCACTTGCCCAGCATTGGTGGCACACAGTTCAGTGCTCCAGTCTATGTAATCCAGGCAAATGGTCTAGAGCTGCAGAAGAATTTATGACCCAAGCAAGTTCCCTGAACACTAAGCACCAAATCATTGACTATTCTGACCGTTTTTCTTTTTTTTAAAAAAAAAAAAAAAACTTTCTGCTCTTATTTTTCCTTTGTTTTGAGACATTAAAAAAAAATATTTAGTGCACAGAAAAACAGCCTTTTCATCTTTTAAGCCTGTTGTCCAAAGCACTTCCTTGGGAAGTAAGAGATCTTAGTCAATTGTTCCAGTAGACATTCTCTGTGCAAATACTCTTTAAAATGTAATATAGGGTACAAAGTTTTATATCATACCTGAGGAAATAATTGAATAGTTGTCATATGCGTAATATTGCATATGTTATATGCAATGTTATTTCTCTAAGCTTAAAAATGTGATTTCATCATTTTGTATTCTTAAAGCTTACATCATCAGATATTAAAAGGGTAAATGGTAAATGCTGACATAATTATTCCTATCCACAAAATTATTTCTGGTACTAGATTTATAATTTGTTCAGCACTACTGCCTTAGTGCATTTAGTTTAATCCTTTACCTCATGGAGTTGAAATACACAAGTGAAATTTGGTGCTTCTGCTCTTTCAGTGTGTATGTGGTACTGATGCTGTCCATAGCTGCTGTACTTACCATAACGTTTAATATTTTATATTCTATAAAGGCTATAAAACATTAAGCTCCTCCAAATTTTGTCTCCCCTGTCTCTGTACTAGGTTTTATTGGCTGATTAATTTAAATTCAGCAGTTGTCTTTGTCAGCATCTCTTATATCCAGCAGTCTGTGGCCAGGAACCTTGGTTTTCTTATCCCATGTGTGTCCGTGCTTATGGCCCTGATCACAATTCACATGGTGCGTGGTGAAATGATTTACAAACCCAAAACAGGTAAGAAGCAACTATCTCTTGGGAAGTATCTTCAGAGGTTATTTTCATGGAAGAGGTTATATTGGACATCTAAGTTGTTCCACAAAAATCCCCTGTTTTTGTTGTAGATACAGCGGAGGAGTTGGGGGGGAGTGCGTCTCTTGCAGGGTCTGTGTAAGAGATAATATCACCTGTAAAGACAGCTATGTAGTTTCTGGGTGGACTGAAAATTTGAAAGCAGTCTCTAGTAAACTTTCATACACCTTCTGTCACAACAAGATATGTGTTCAGAGCAGTTGCCTGTAGAGGAATATGTAATGTATGTATACAGCAGATGACTTACATTTAACATGTTTTGTCCAACCTATGCCCAAAGTGTTTAGGTCTGTTGAAGCAGAGATGCTAACACACCAAGAACACTTCTGTTTTCTACACTAGGTGTGCTCCAGTGTTTGGCCTGAACTTACAACTGAGCAACCAGGCAGTGAGACTTGTAAACTAAACAGGAAGTTTTATAATGTCTCTATTCCAGAACATCTCAAGATTATTTCAACATGCTTTGCAGGACAACCTCAAGAATTTGTCCATATTTAAAAATAACTAAAAATACTGAATAGCTCTAAATAGTTCCTATGCAGACCATGGTGACATTTTAAAGCAAAAGGTCTTATATTCTGTGGCCTCACCAGCTACTACCTTACTTAGCTCTTCAAAATCTTTTGATGGCAGCTGCCCCTCTCCGCTGACCAAGAATAGGAATGTAACTGGAATCTAGGTGGCCTGAATAAGGCTGGAGAAGTGCCCAGACCTTGCTGTTCTTTTTCCAGTAGAACCCAGAAACTGAAAACAAATTATTTCAGTATTTTTATTAGTATAATCTAACCAAGAATGTATTAGCAATAAATGAATGAATGTGTGAGCGAAGTACCTTGGAATATCATAGTGATGGAAACACTGGAAAGATTTAGTCAAAACAAACAGAACCCAAGAAATGCATCCCCTCTACAACCCTGCTCAAAAAATGGTGTTTTACTGAGGTCTGTGAAGATCAGTGTCAAATTAGGTTGGTTTTTCTTCGGTGGTCATTGTTTTTAATAGAAAGAATGGTAGTTGTCTAACTCACTGAGGCTCACTACAGGTCTTACAACCTGTGAAGCTAATATTTCTCAGTATCTACCCCAAGCTGGAATGTTTCTTATGAGCAAAATCTGTGGCTGCTTCTCATTTAACTCATTTGATTCTATGAAGTAGAATAACACAATCTTGTGTTATATTAACCAATATTATGTTATATCAGATTGTTATATTAGCCATCTGTAAAACTAGCAGAATATTTTTTTTGTATTGTGTTTTTATGGATGTTTTTCAATTCATCAGATTTTTCTACATCTATACAAAGTGCCAATCTCTAGACAGAAGTGTTTATAATAATACAAGGAACTTCTGCTAAATACAAAATTCACCAGAACTGTTATTCAAATCCATAGGTGACCTTACAGGATTTTTATATGCTACCTTTTTTTTATTTTAAGATAACTCTTCAAATATGGATTATGTGTTCAATTATATGTAGCTGTCAAGCATGGACTTAATTTGCATTTCTTCCCACTGCTATAATTTTTAGGATTGGCAGGTGACCAGAGATGGGGGCAAAAAGGTGTATCTACCATCTAGGGTGCAATATAGAATTACTTTTTTATTATAATTAAGTAGCATTGATATTCAGGATTACATCAAGGTCATAGTAGCAGAACATTAGAACCAAGGTCTGAAGTACAATGGAGAGGGGAAATTGCTTTCTGGAAGCTGTAATTTAGTACCTATACAGAGAGATGTTTTCTTAAACGTTAGAAATAAAAGTATAGATTCAATGTGTACTGTTGTAATCTGGAGAATTGACTGCTGTGGAGTTCTGTGGGGTTTTCTTTTTTGCTTTTAAAGAATGTGTGAGATGCTTATTCTCACTGTATAATTAGCAAAATCCTTTTAATATAGAAGAGGTCCATGTATCACACAAGTTGCTGTTTGAACTGCAACTTCAAGCAGTTTTATGTTCTTAGCTTACTACTTATTAGCTTACCATTTACTAATCCTGAGATATGACTTTGAAACACATCCCTGTTTTGAGCTCCCTTTCTTTCTCACTTCACTACTACTCTCATCTTGTTGGACTTCAGCAGTGATGCAATATTTCATTGCTGTCTTGAGTTGAAAACTAACCTTATTCAAGAGAAAGCAAAAACAAAGGAATGTAATACGTTACCTTCCACTATACCAGGAGTATTTTCCCGCACAAAGTACTTTACTTGCTGCCAAAATAAACAAGGCAAATATACCAATGCTTAATGTCTGATTGTTTCCAGAGAGTTCCCTCCTGACGACTTTTGGGGTAATCACTAGTGCACTGAAAACGTGCTGCATGCGGTATCGCTACTTTGGTGGAGGTGTGACAAACTGGCTAGATCATGCCAAGGAAAACTATGGTGGTCGGTACAGTGAGACTCAAGTGGAAAGCACGAAGTCACTTGCCAGGCTCTTGCCATTGTTTGCTTTCCAAATTCTTTACAGAACTTGTATTATGCAGGTGAGTAAACAGTTTTCTCAAACAAAACAAAATCTCGAAAAAGGCTCTTTAC
This sequence comes from Alectura lathami, assembly GCA_013399715.1. Lineage (NCBI taxonomy): Eukaryota > Metazoa > Chordata > Aves > Galliformes > Megapodiidae > Alectura > Alectura lathami. The sequence continues at coordinate 834,155 of VXAV01009322.1, read as the reverse complement.
TGCTGTGTTTCAAGGCATGTTTTTTAAACTGTTGCTTTACCAGCAGAACCACCTTCCAGAATAGTTTTAGTTGCCTGAGAATATATCTTATTTCCTCTCATCTCATCAAATATGTAAAATCAACCTGGTCAAGAGGGTGTTTGTGTGGCTTTTTGTTGCTCATTTCTATGTATCCTTGCTGGCTGAAACATCTAATGTAGAGAGTTCTCTGCTCCTCATGCTGCTATGTCACATTTCTGGAGACTTGACTCAGAATTCCTCTGAAAAAATAAAATTTTCCAGTTTCTTAAATGTTCACTCAATTTTTGGGAAAAGCATAAAAAATTTTGTTGCTGTTTGAGTTGTACATCTATACTGTTTGGGTAGGACTATTTATCTGCTATACCTACATTGGAACTGTGTGGTTTCCAGTTTGTGGAAACAGTTCTTTCAAAGCCTGAATGTGTGTATGATATGTAAATGTTTCAGGGAGTTCCTTCAAATGACACGATTCCTTCAGATTAATTTCTGACTAGATGATCCTGGCTAAGCAGGAGTTTGAAGCAGCTTACCCTTTGGCAGCTGGCATAACAAATTTATGAGCTGATCTAGAAATTCATTTTTACATATTGGTTTTAAAATATGTGCATAGACTGCTTAAGGAAATTCTTAAAAATATGTAACATACTGTTTCATTGATGCATTCTTGCTACCTTTCTATATTCCCATCCATCTGCTTCTTTTTCTTCTCTCCACCAACTCCATGATGGAGAGAGAGAAAAGGGGGGGGGAAAAAAAGCCAAGAAACACGCACATGACTGAGGCTGTGCATTAATGACCAGATGGAAATGAACCAAGTAACATAATCAGAGCAGTAATATCTAGGTATATGTCTAGGAAAGACTCTTTGCTCTTCTGAAAGAGATGACTTGCGGCAGAATTTCCAATAAGTCCTTAGACTTTCTTTCTTAGACTAGGCAAAAGATATTTTTTTCATAAAGATTAATAGTATTTTCTCCATCTTATTAAGTTAACAGATTTCATTGCTTGTGATTCATGTTGATGATGATTTAATTGCTGTTAATAAGTCAATTCTGATTTGCAATAGGCAGTGGAAATGAGGAGCCAACAAAATTTAGCTCACATCTGATCTTTCACAACTGTTTCCATTTATTCACCCTTTTACATTTTTGGGATGAAGTAAAGTGAAAATATTTTTGTGAAGAGCTAGCATTTGAATAATTTTTTCTAACACTGAAGGGACTTCCAGTGGTTAGGGTTGACTAACCATTGATGAGTAACTTTTGAAGAGCTGGGTTACTAACTATAATTTTCAAGTAGCTATAAGTACTATTTCATCTGGGCTTGGCATTGCTGATCATGCTGAAAAGCCATTCAGAAAAGTTCAGAAATCCAAAATAATGAAAGCAGAAATGAGAGAAAGGAAATCAGTTCTACATCCAATTCCATCATGACTGTACTCTGTGAATTGCTCAAGTTAATTCTTTTCCCTTTGATCTGTAAAATGGAGCGGATTGTAACCATCTTGCACATGAAATTTCAATGTTTAGTTCATCAAGGTTCCTCAAACAAAAGCAGAAATATTGGTTGGTAGAAGCAATCATGGGCTATTTTTGCATGTGAAAATAAACTCAGCAGTTTTTCTGTATTGTTAGACAAGCAGCAGGAAACTACTTGCTCTTGAAATGAGAGATGGTCTTACAAGTCTACTTTACTTCCTACCCTGATGACTGCCATTGATGGGTTGCTCAGCTGATTATTGGTTTCTGGTTTTGATTTACAGAAGTAAAAATAAGCTCTTTGCATAGTGCCTGTCAGTTGCATTAAGCTGGTTCCAAGACTATGGCCAAATCTATGTAGCTTTTAAATCCATGAGCTCGCAAGAGTGTCTTTAAAAAGAATTTTTCCCACCTAGAGCACACAATTAGAAATTCAAGACAGCTCTGCATCTTGCTGTTCTATAATAAAAAGGAAATTCTGTTATACACTCTGAAGAAGGATAAGATGTCAGTAAAGTATTCAGAAGAATTATTTAGTACATGAATGATAGTTTATTTGGTCATCCCTAGTGAGAGCTAATGCAAACTGATGGGCTGCTGCTTAGGTTTGTTAAACTGAGGGGTAAGTGAAATAAGTAGAAGATGTTAAACCCTAGCAGAGAATGAGACTGTCACTATCTGAAAGACTTGCATCATGAATGGTTATTCCTTTTGGTCAGTGGGTAACTGTTTTTTTTTGGTGACTTCAGGAGGAAAAGTGTTAGAGGAGTTTCTAAATGTAGTAAAATTCTTATCCGTGGAAGGTAACTGTTAGTGGGTTTGTATTCTGCAATACAGATTCCTTCAGGATATTATCTCCAAACTATGAATTCCAACTTGAACTTTGGTGGATTTGTCTTGCCAATTGCAGCAATGAATGTGATAAGCATTGTGCCGCTGCTGATTCTTGTTCCGATTTTGGAATGCATTAACTCGTATCTCTTCAGTTCCAAGGGAAGTGGACATTCGCCAACAATTTACATTGGTACGTATAAAAACCATGTGTTTATGCAGTTTTGATGTTTCAGTAGGTGATAATGATGTTTTAGGCTTGAGATTTACTTGAGCTTGGTTACCTTTTCTATGTTTGTTTTTCCTTTAAGTTCTGGAGAATTAATTTGGAAGGTTTTGCTGGCTCAGGGTGGTTCTTCTTTGTTTTGGATGGAGAATCCTTTAGTTAGTTCTGACTCCTGAGAGGCTCCATTGCTCAAAATAGTGAATTTGCATTTAAATAATTGTTATAAATAAAGGTTATCTTTTTCATATTTTCATGCTGTGAATGCACTGTTGAATCCCAAGTGGGAAGAAAAATAGGTTTTTCTTGTTCTGTCTGCAATAGCTGTCTTTAGAACTGGCGATTTCTAAAGACACACAACCTTGCGGACAGCTGGTTGTGTAAAACTAACAAATGTACATCACTGGGCGGCTGCTGTTCCCAGTGAGCAGGCTCAACATTTCACAACTGGAAGATTATCTGGAGAGGTGCAGAGTTCCTCTATAGTACTAGAAATTTAATTTGAATATCTATTATATGCATAATATATAATTGTGCAGGTGTTCAGCATTTTAACAAATTACTAACTGAAACATAACTTAAACATTCCTTCTCAGATGCTTCACTTACATAAATTGAAGCAAAGAGGCATCTCCAGAGTTGAAGTATTACCTTTTCCTCAGGAAGTTGTGTGAAGAAGTCTTTGCTTTTGAGTTCCAACATTTTCATCAGTAAGCATGTAGGCTCAATCCTGTGGATTGGGGCTCATCTTGCAGAAATTCATAGCCTAGAAGCAATGATGGTTTTAGTACATGTGGTACCTTATGAAGTTGGGCTTCCTTCCTTTGACGGTACTGTCCTTCAATTGCCTGGCCCCTCTGACCTCAGTGTCCCTACCCCAAGACCTGTGTTCTGAGATCTGGAACAATCCTCTGCACCAGTCTTCTGATATCAGCTACATCTAATTCCACTAGAAAAGCAGCTTCCGTTCTGCAGTTGTTTACAGCAGTTCCCTTTCAGAGATGCTCTCATTAAACTTCCTACATGCTTTATCATCCAGCCTGCATTACAAACCTTAGACAAAAATATTTATAAATGACTATTTTCTCAGTGTGCTACTATTAATTCAGTGCCCCATGGCAAGCAGCACAGTGAGCACTGACACACGCGGAGGTATTAATCTGACTAAATTAGCCTAATTAAGAGTGTTATTAAGTTTTATACAAACCAGATGCATATAACACAGCAGGTTGCAATTACCCTAGTTTTTGAAATAACATCTGCATTAAAACACAAAAAGCACATTCAGGTAATAGTTTTCCTTAAAACCATGGAAATTTCAAGTTAGTATTAATGTTGTATCCTGTTCTGTTGAACAGCAGTAGAATATACGTAGTGGTTTATTCTTAATAGCTTCATTTATTAAAATAGCCTTCTGTTAGGGGTAATAAATTACCTGAGGCATAAAAAATACTGGTGAGTACAGGCAATGACTTCAGATAGTCAAGCATATGACTGCACCTGCAGATACGGTAAACTAAGTGCCAAAATTTTTGCCAACTTTAAGTTCACAATTATTTTCAGGAACAAAATTGAAAGTATAAATAGGATGTTGGTGTTAAGACAGCTTATAACTATATTTTAATGCAAGCTTTGTAAGAGGAAGAAGTTGTTTAAATTCCTGGAAATTTTAAGTATGTTAAAAAAGGTTTTCACAAACCAGAAGACAATGTTGACCTGATTGCTCTGTAGTAAGATCTACATGAAAACTGCAATTTGTTACTTTCTCTAAAATTGTTGGCTCATTTGTAAATTTAGTATGATGTAACTAATATTAAAAAAAAATCTTTAAGTGAATTTAGGCTGTGGACCTCTTTGTGAAAAGCATGAGTTTTGGTGTACTTAGAGTTTTTCCAGATTTATAGATTTTTATTTTTTGCTGTTTCATTTTAACAGTTGTACAGAAGATGCAGCAAAGAGTGGAATGTGTATTTGCTGGATAGTTGTCCATTAGTTACAGAGAGTTCACTCACAAAATACAGCAAAGACAACATTTGGCTGCTCAAGACCTCTAAACTGGGCTGCTGCAGCTTTGCTCTTCCTACAGTCGATCCTTTCATCACTCCCCTTCAACCAACATGGATGTTCATGTGATGGCTAGAATAATTAAGGGCATAGAAAATTCTTATTTAAATTGGAAACAAAAAGAGTAATTTCCTACTATGGAGTAGGCAGGGACACAGGTTTTCTCTTAACAGGTAAGAATAACTAGGTGACTGAAGCTGAAGATTANNNNAAAAGCAGAGGGATGAGAGTGTGGAGAGATCTATTAGTACAATTAGTACTATTAGAAGAACATAACTTCCAACAAGGGAGCTGTGTTCCGTTGTCTAGAAATCTCAAAAAGAGAGAAACCCACCAATTTCCAATTCCAGCTGGCTTGCTGACTGCATAAATTTAGCCAATGTATTTTCCAGTAGAGTGTTGGCCGATGGTACCTGCCCAAGTTTGGTTCTGTTGCCTCATGTAGTGGTCTCCTATTTTCTTTTTTTTCCCCTCTCATTTATTCTGCATCCCTATATTCTATGTTGAGCTGGTGTGGAACTGGTGGCCCTTTACCATAGATTTAGAATTAAGCTTCTGTGGTAGGACCTATTTATCAGTTTCTTTGCTGAAAGGATGTTTTCTTGTGTGTTTTGTTAATAAAATAAACTCTTCTTTTGCATGCACTGAGACTGTGATTAACTGTAAATTTGTGGTAATCCTATAACTACAACCTTGTGAATACTGTGCTCTTTACCCAGTTGCAGGTCAGTTATCAGCTGCGCTCTCTGTGATGGTTGCTGGCTTCTCTGAAATACACCGAAAGCATTTTCCTCAGGTGGAACAGACCCTGTCTGAGGAGGTTCTCCTGGTTTCCTCCATGCCTTGCTTCCACTTAGCTCCTCAGTACATCTTGCTTGGAGTGGCTGAAGCCTTAGTAACTCCCTCCTGTAAGTAACATTTAATAGGCTAAAGCAAGAGTGTCCTGACTTGCAGAGAATATCACTTCCTAAACGTAATTAAACTATCATGCAATATTTTATCTCTGGCTCCATTCCACAGGCTTAATGAGCAGATTTATTCTTTACCTGCTTCAGAGGAGCATAATTTGTCTTGCTGGCTACAGCGCAGTGATGTTTTTCCAGACTAACAGGAAGGTGCCGTAGCCTGGTCAGGTCCCTGTGTTGTGTAATCTGACGCTTGGTGGAGGATGATCAGTTATTCTGTAACTGATGATTTTCTTGAGACTGAACAAACACACACATGACAGCTGAGCCGTGGTTGCAGTCTTTGAGCTCTTTCAGACCACAGCCAAAGCAAGATGAAGCAATTTAGCTTAATGCTTTTCATTTGAGGAACCAGTTAATAAAATAGCTACAAGGTTTTTGCTGATATGAAGCATATGCAACTACATACCACAATTCAACTGATGTAACATGAAGAATATTGTATGCAGATGCTGGACTATTGTTTATACTCCAAACAGGAGTCATGTGAAGATGCCTGCACAGAGCATCATGCCTTAGATTGTGTAGTGGAGCCAGATATAAATACTTCTGTTCTTCAGAGTACAGGCAGAGCTCAGCTCACCTCAGCCAGCCATAAATTATGTAGATGCACTCTTGTGAATCTGAACCTTCTTTCCCTTCCATAATTTACCCTTCCACATCTATACTGACATTCCTGAGGCTTATTGTCCTCTGAGGAGCATGCAAAGTGCTTATTGGTGTTTTACCTTGTGGAACTTATTTAAAAAAAAAAAAAAATTGTATTACAAAAATAATCTGATCAACGTTCATTTAAAGAGACACAGGTATTGTAAAATTAAACAATAACAGGTTGTCTGTTCTAGTACAACCTCAGAAATGTTCAAATTTTTATTTAACAGCAGGAAATAACTTTGGCTTCATTTTTACACTGTAAGACCGCTCAGAGCTGTGGGTCATGGTTTGTCACTAAAAAGGTAATTTTCCCTAGTTTTAAATACTTAACACCTTCATAATGCCTCTTCATCCGATAGCTCTCAAGTACTTAACTGAGACATGTTTCTAGGCAGGTTATTTGGTTTCTAGGTTACAGGCTAAGTGTAATAGAAAACTGTGACCTTCTCTGAGCTTAAGAAAAAGAAATGGTTAAGAGGTGGCTTGCTTAGTTTTATGATTCTGTATGAAGAGAATATTTCTGGTGGAAGAAGGCTCTTATCTAGCACGGTGGGACATAACAGAATTCCAATAACTGGAAGATGACACGAACCTTTAGAAAAGAAAAATCTTGGCCTTCTAGTGCTTTTTTTTTTTTTTTTTTAGAGGTATTAGAATGTGTTAGGAAGAAAGTCTGTTTTCTGCATTTAAATAAAGGCTAAGCACCTTACTAAATGCTGCACTTATAGGTGTGATTCAGACTTAGCCCAAGGGTTCTTGATCTTAAGGTTTGCATTTAAAAAAACTAAAGATAAGTGCCTTAAATAGGCAGGTTGCTACTACTTTCAGTTGAGATGTTGGCCTGCATTTGTTTGCCCACGGGTAGGTGTCTGACACCTTTTGTGATGGAGGATTGATGATGTTCACCCAGGGCAAGCAGGTTTCTCATGGCACCTGCCTGGCCCCCCGGCTGCTGCCAGGGTGGAGCACAGTTCTCCCATAGGTTCTGCACCTCATGGGGCAGCCCCGTGCAGATGGCAGAGGCACACCGGAGCATCTCAGGCAGTGCTGTGCATCTATTCGGGCTACTGACCTGAGCCCTAGGTTTCTACTTCAGTGTGAATTGAATTGCTGTTGAGGAACCATTCACCGGATCCACATAGATGGCAACGACAGCCTAGACACTGAAACAGTTATTTCACCTTTCCTGACATTGTACAGCCTGTATTATGCAAAAGGTCGCCTTCAATTATCATAATAATCTACTTAGCCTGAAAGTACATGATCCAAGTTGAAGACAGAAATGTTCACACTTGTATACAGGGGGAAGAGAGGAGGTATCTCATTTCTAGACTGCTTGGCTGGAGGAGCTAGATTTGGTATATTAAACTCTTTATCTGCATTTAAGCCCTGATGGTTTCAATTGTGTTTATAAGATATATTTCATTATCTTGTTGATAGGAGGCTTACACAATCACCTGCTTTGGGTGGTATGAGCAGCTTTTAAGGATATGTAATATCAGTATTTAATGCTCACCTGACACTCAGGCCTTGTTTAAATAATAATAATAAAGAAAGATAACTGCTCTCCTTCAGTGTTAGAATTTAAGATTACACAAGGCACTTGAATTTGCAACCGTATCTTGCTTTGAAGTAGGAAATTACTTTTCTAAGTCCAGTGCTTAAAAAGGAGTGGGAAAGAAGCCCATCCTACGGAACACCATTAGCTAGCATTTGCCCCTGCAGTGCATGAGAAGATGGGGTGCTGTGCTGTTGGCCACAGCAGCTGTGTTGCATTGCTTGTCTGAGCGACTGAGTGCACTGTAGCTGCTCACCCTGCAAAGGGTTAGCAGATCAGCAATGTTAGCTAAAGCACTGTGAGAACATTCCTCTGCCCACCAACATTTCTCAAAGTGCTTAGAAATGAGAAACCTTGTAACAAACTGCTCTGTTAGTTAAAGAATATACTGGGGATCACTTCACCCACCAATGAAATGCAATAGTCTCCAGGGTGAAATGCAGCAGCTGGTTAATAGTGTGCAGCAGCACTGTGGGAGAAGTGAGGAATGGAGTACACAATTGAAACAGCAGGGATAATTTACTAAGTAGGATACAATTACCAGGCAGAATTTGGCCAAGATGCATGCTTTGCACCCCTGCTTGGTAGTGTAGGAGACAAAAAGAAAAACACAGCCTAACACTTTCTAGGCTCTTAGAGACTCCAAGTAGCTAGGACACTGTCAGTCCAATGTTCCAGAATATACTCTTGCATCTACAGGTGGTGTCCTGGACTCACCTGCTTTCTCTTGCCCTTGGGCCTCAGGCTTTTGGTTCCTATTGCAAATGAAAAAACACTGCCCATAGTACTACTTTTGTGTGTGTGTTTTTTTTTTTTTTTGTTTCCAGTGCTCTCATTTGGACATACAAATTAAAAAGGGTGGGAGATGATGATTGCAGAGTCTCATTTGTATTCAGCAGTGCTTCAGGCAACTCAGCATCCAAATAGAGTCGTCTCTGCTGACAAGTTTCACAGGCTGGAGGTCATTCAACCTCAAATAATAAAGCAGACTGAGAGACATTGGGGCTTGGAGAACTAGCGTGGATGAGAGCTGAAGGTGTGAAATTAGCAAGCAAGAGGTTTTGACCAGGGAAAGTTGCTCAAAGAAAAGCTGTTACAAATGCTTACTGTTACTGTAACCTAGTTTAGTCAAACTACAACTGGTGGGATTGTAGTCCTCCATTCTAAAGCTAT
>VXAV01009322.1:809208-825146 GCA_013399715.1 Alectura lathami | reverse complement strand
CCACCCCCCAAACCCAGAGTTGTTGCTTTTTCTAGCTTAGTCTCCTGGCAAGAAGGTGAAGAACAGTAAGTCTTAAGGAAGCCAGTGACCCTTGGGGTTCCTGTCTGGTGAAATGGAGCATTGCCCAGCCTGAAGCTAACTCAAATTAGCTGTCCAGGATAAGGCAGTGCTCTGAAGTTCACTGCACTGTGAATACTGGGCCTGCCATGTGAGGTCCTGCTGTCCTGCAGTTAAATATCACATCCACTTATTTCACACCTCACAACTGTCTGGTGTTTTTTCTTCTTTCTATGCTTTAGAAGGTAAAAATGACTGTTTGGGTGCAAGATTGTTATGTACTTATGGAATATTACTCGTTGTGTATGGGGTGGTTAATTATGGAGATTTATTTGAACAGTTTAGATAATCCATTGTTAGTAGGGTACAAACCAACAGATGTAATTGTCCTTCTGCAGCAAGTAGGTTCTACAGGTAAAATACAGAAAGTTCCTATTATGGAGACTTGGGATTTTATTCTTTTTGCATCTACCTTTGGCATCACTTTTTAAAAATACAAAACAAACCTGTAACTGTATCTCCTTCCTTTTTACAGGTTCCTTGCTGTCATTCTGGCTTGTGCCAGAAAGAATTCGAGGGATTTCTATGCATTTCTTAACTCTCTTCAATGGAGCTGGCTGCTTTATGGGAGCTTTCTTTGTTCAGACAGCCCACATGGGCACTCAAGGTAAGAATATGCTCATGACCGGTGTTCCTGAGCAATCTTCTAATCCCATTGATTGTTGATCTGAAGAATTAGACAGCGGAATTAAAGGAGATGACAAAATTTCATTGATTTGCTTTCACAGTTAAGATGGACTTAATAGATGAATACAGCTGAAAGCTATTTCCTATAATTTTAATGAGTTATCTTAGTTTTGATAGGTGGAGTAATTAGAGAATGGCACTGTGCAGGAAACTCCCACCTCTGGTCTCTAAACTTCTCCTCTGGAATACTTGAATATACATTGTTTTGGATGCATCTTTTTATGTTCTTGAACAAATATGTTCATGACAGGCACACTTACATGGAAGCTTCTAGCCATGACAGCAAGAGCATTGCTTCAATGAATGCAGAATGTACCCTTTCTTCTGCTTCAGTGTCATGAAGGAGGTTGGATTGAGCATTTCAAAGTCAAAGCTGTCCAAGGGATTTATTTCCCCAGACACACGTCTCCTTTCTTGCACCTCTTCCTTTTCCCAACCTCTGGAAGAACCAGATTCTGTCACAACATTTTCACTGTTTTTATCCTTCTCCTGGCAAATAATGCCATTCCCAGAAAACATAGTATGTTTCAAGGTGAGTTATTTCAGAGTCATCTTGTTAAGGAGAGTATTTAGTGCAAGCACTGTAATGGAGACTTCCCTGCATTGCTGGCTCTGAAGAAAGGTGCATTTTAAGCATTTTTCCTTTGCTGGTAAATCTTTGTTCAATTCATAAAAGTTTTGCTTCATAAGTAAGTTAAAAAAGTAACGTGCCTGAGTCATTGAGCTGAAGGACAGGGATCCCTTTGTTTACAGATATGAGGTAGGGGCAGTTTTTAAGTTCACATTCGAGGAAAGTTTAACGTCAGCTAGAGAGTAATGACCAGGCAGAAAAGTGTCACCTGAAGATGGGTAAAAAGCAGGAATGCTTATCCAAATGATTCAGGCAAAGAACCATCAAATCCAAAATGTGGTAGAGAGTGGAGCTGCTTGAATTCCTACCAGTAGAATAACTTTTTTCGTTGGATAACATAGGCTCAACAAAACTAACACTTCAACAAAGAATCTGTTGGTAACTTTTTTTGTCTATTCCCCTTCTCCCAAAAGTATGGCAACTATTAATTTTGCTGAGGTTTAAACATTTTCTTTCAGTAAAACTGGCACATTTTACTTCAGTTTGACTTTGGCTATAATTAAATAATTATAAAATAATTAAGCATAATGTCTGCATCAAAACGTTTTGACTACATGGTTCTACTGTATGCATAATTTATTCCTTTCCAGAATGTTTTTATGCAGGCCAACAGACTTGAAATTTTACTTTTACATTTGTTTATTTGGTTTACAGTTCAGTAGATTTTGTCTAATTATGTATCAAGGTGTTTTTTTTCTGTAAGTCTGTATGAAAACACTTGATTCAAAAAGAAAATGTTTATTTCTTCCCAGAAATACTGTTTTATCAGAGCCTTCAATTTTTATTTATTTATTTTTTAATCCTGGCTGGGACAAAAGCCTGAGCTCTCCAGACTGCAGAGCATGCAATTCCATGTTCTGACTCTTTTTGCTGAAGATTCTCAAGCAAATGGGATTCTTTTGGCTACAATACTTTTCACTTTTCAAAAGTTGTGTGGCGAAGTTCTCTACCTAGCGAAAAGAAATATACCTTTATTTACATTTGCAGATCTTCTACTCCTGTAAATTGAATGGACCACGCAGCTATCCTGAGCAAAAGACGATCTTACGATTTGTGGAGAGATTCAGCAACAGTCTGTATTCAGATTAAGTTGTTGCAATTGGACTGAATAAATCCCTTAATAACAGAGGCACTTGTCTGCAAACTTGAAAAGCTGTAGGGCAAATATAATGAAAAATATTAAATTTCATATGAATTTTTCTTGTTCTGTATTTTTTCCAAACTTTTCCAATGTTCTTCTCAAAGTGTTTTTTAGTGCTTGTGATGAAAGGCTTAAGATCAGCAAAGTAATAATTCTTGAATTTATAAAGATTAATGGTTACTCATTTAAACTTCTAACGATGACAGTGCTTCAGAGAATAAAATGGTGTCCTCTTGTAAGTCAAATAAGGTCAAATGACACTACTTGCTTTTAGTAGTTTTTTTCAGCTCTGTATAAAGAGCTTCTAAAACGTTCAGTACCTGGCCAGTTTCAGAAACTTAGGAGAAAAGCAAATCACCCTGATTTCTTTTTTCTTTCCTGAGAAGCTAAACCAATTTAATTATATCAGAAGATAAAAATTAATTCTTGCTGAAAGATGACATATTTATGCCATGTTTCTTGTAAGCCTTAACAAGGCTTAGCACATGATTCTTGGGCTATGGATGCTTTTGCTTTATTCAATGATTCTTGTTTCACAAGAACCTGAGCCAAAACTATTTCTGGTTTTCCCATATCTGAGGAATGTGGCCATGATTATCATGAAGCATTTCAGGATACAGTGAAGGTCTTCCAGTGTATATTTTGAAGTACAGAAAGTGATAAAAGTATTTAAACATTTTTATATACTATTTCATGTCACCAGTTTAGAAATTTATTCAGGCTTTTATTGGCAAAGTTGGTCAAATATCAGTCATAGTCAAAGCTGCATTAATCGTTTGTAACGCTTTTATGGGGGATGGTGTGAATATAAGACTTTTTTTTTTTTTGAAATCTTGACGAGTGCAAACAGATGATGGGTGACAGTGATATTTTCAGTACAAGCTGGGAAACTGCTTTCTTTTGGATCTCTTACCTCTCCTAACATTTTAACGGAAGAAGATGCAAGACACAACCTGTCCTCCTATGCCAATCATTTCAGAATACTGTTATCTAAAAATACTGATGTAAATATGCAAGGGAAAAAAAGGTCAGAGGAAGGAAACCGCCCCAGACATAGTTGTATTTAGATAGCTGGTTGTTTCTCTTTCCAGTTTGGAGCCTAGTGTGATTCTAAACACCAGCGATGATAAAGCTAAAGGATATTTCTTGCAGTCCAGATGGTGGTGTCCACTGGTGCCTACTTAGCTAATAAGGATTAGAGACAGACTGAGACTTTAATTTGGGTATGATTAAACACTGAATATATGCCTGCTAACTTGATGAAATGATAGGAGGTGCATTTCTTTTCTAAGATCTGAATTAAATTTTTGCTCTAGTAATAGTCAAGTTGAAGAATAGAGTTAAAAATCTGGGAATTGTACAGAATAAGCTGACTTCTGGTATATGAGTGCTTTACTTTGTCTTCTCTGTCTTCCCAGTACTAAAATATGATGTTATTCAGTAAACAAACTGAATGCCTTTCTATGCAACTTTGGGCTTATTTGTGTATCCCTTGAACACCAAGGGTGCCATCCATTCTACCCAGTACCTTGTGTGTAATAGCATATGTGGAAAAACTGTTATAGTCCTTTCCACATCCCGTTTCATGGCTTGTATCACTATGTGTTTGTCACTAATGGTCATCCACCACAACTGGCACAAGAAAATGCTTTTTGGTTATTTCCCAGTCACTGCTTCACCTACTTCTTTGCCTGCGCTGGGAGGATCAGGTGTTTTTTTTGGTGTTGTATCATATTCCTCTGTACTACTTGAGCATTTCTGATGCAAAATCAATAGGACTGTTGGATGTCAGTGAAAGCCCATCAGTACTTCAATTTGTTGGTGTCTGGTAGCAGGCTTGAGGAACTCAGTGTCTTCCTAGGCTTAGTCTTCCTTTTTTTTTTTTAATTTGCCATGAAATGCATAACCAATTCACCTCTAGCTAATAACAAAAGGCTCTTTAAAATACTTAGCTAAAGGAAACTTCTGATTCTGTGATGATTCATGCTACTGAGTATTTCTATTGTTGGAATAAAAATGGAAATCAGGAGCTTGTTGTAGAAAGTTAATTCCCAGTGAGCAATTATCTATGTGACAAACCAACCTTGTAATTGGCACTTCTGTTGGCAATCTCCATAGAAAAGTAAAGGATTGACAGAACCCAAAGGCAGTGTCTTTTGGGGAAAAGTGAATTGTTAGCATATTGCATGCTGATTGAAGGATGAGGAAGTTCCAAACTCTTCAGACACAGTAGTGCAAAGGGCATCTTATTAGGCTAGTTTGTTTGTTTTCGATTGAGTATGTTCGGAGCATTCATGGCTGAGAGGAAAATTGTGAAAATATGAAGCAAAACCAGCCTGTGCTAGAGGCTGCAGATGGCTTGTGAAAGCTTTCAGTGGGGTGAGGAATGAGGTGCCTAAAGGTAGTTTCACTACCTGAAATGCATGGTGGAACTTTCAACACTGATGGCTCTTCTCCCAAGACTTTCTGCTATCAGAGGACACTGTGCAATGTATGCAGGTAGTAGAAACTGTAGTCCAGGTGTAACACTTCTGTGGAAACCCAACCTCCTTTTAAAAGAAAAAAAGTGACAAGCAAATATTTGACTGAAGTTAGGAAATCATTAATTTAACACTGGCTGTACCCACTGATGAAAATGCACATTGGCAGACCAACATGTCTTAGTCCCAGGTTCTAGAGGAGGTAAAGTGAGGACAGAACCCAGAACTCCTAACACCCAGTCTGATGTTCCACTGCGATAAAACCAACCAGTGCCACTTCAGCATTTCAGTATGGTGCCTCTCTTAGCATTAAGACAGCATCCAAGGACCATTTCACTGTTTCCTTAGAAGATGCTAAATTCTTTATATATAGCTTGGTACTATTTAAGTGCATATTTTCTCTTCAGATTCCATTGTGAACTCTGTTCCATTAGGAAACTCCTGCTGCTCATACAGTTACATCAGCTGATGTAAATAACCTGGCAGACAGTGCGCACTCCGCTTTGACAAGCTGTAGCACTGAGCCCCATGCCTGCTTCCCCTTTCATCAGATACATGCACACTCTCTGTGGGCTATGTGGGGCACTGGGGGATGCGAAATGAAAAAAATACCTGATTGTGAATAATGACAGTAAAAGTTTATAAGCTACTAAAACGAAGTTATAGCACCTAGGAGCTCAGTCAACTGACAGCATTAAATGATACGTTTTAAAGCTCACTCTGAGATAATGCTACAGAAGGCACTGTGAGAGGAGGTGAGGTGGTGGTGCTGTGCTGTGACAGGCAGGAAGGTGACATGGCACAGAACAAGCTGAGAGGAGCTGGGGGAATGCTGGTGCACTGATGGCAGGTGTTCCCTGATAGTCCTGGGAGGGTGAGAGGTAACTGCTTTGAGAAAAATTGTGTTTACCATGCCAAGGAGCGGAGGAAAAGAAAAATGTAGATGTGTGTAACCTGTTTACTGTTTTTTTTTCTCTCTAAATCTAATCAGGAAAAAAAAAAATTGAGCTAAGAACAGCATTGGCTAAAGATGGCACTAGTGGTCAAAAGATAGGTTATGTCTGTCAGCTTTGTACAGGACAGCTTTGCAATACAAGGCTTTTTCTTCCATCTCCCTTTTAATCTAGTTCGAATAGTGAATAGCTACTCCATATACATGGGGAAGACTTGGTACTAGAATTTGAGGGAGCAAAGAGGCATCTTTTGGGTGCATAAACACAGGTGTTTTAGTTCAGATCAGGAGTGTGCTTTTGGTTTGAATCTGCTGATCTCCTCTTATTATTTGTGCATTGATTTGCATCACAGTGATCTTGGACCATAAAAAAAAAAAGCATTCCTTTGGATTAAACTAAATCCCCCAAATGCCTGTGCTGGGTGTGTTCCAGCTGTTAATTTGAGCTAGTCTGATGCAGCCCTCCTGAGCTGCATGTAGTGTGGACATCAGGTTCTCAAAACTGGCTGAGTGCTCCTATTGCACTTCACTACTTGTTAAAGAAGGCAGTCTCTGCTTCCTCAGAGGTAATAAACAACCTGTGCTCCCAAATAATGTAGGAGGTCATTATGGCACTGTACAGCTCTCTGGTATTCTTTATCTAGGGTAATTTCTTTCACCTTGTTTTTGCCTTTTATTGTATTTGATTATAGTACTTCAGTACTGATTGTCTTCAGATGCAGGCTGACTAGGGCTTGTCTTGCTGTTAGCATCTCAATTTCCACAGTAATCATTCACCACCTCAGCTTGTTTGCTGACTGTTTGTAATGGACAACATTGCGTGTATTGTCAAATGTTTTCAGAGAGACTCTGTGTATGTTTACAAGTGGCACTGTCCTCTGCTAAAGGGAGTTTTTGTAGCCAGAACATCCCAGACACTCTTCCTAAAAAGCCTTAGTTAGAAAAGCCTTAGCCTTGAGTCTGTGATTCATGCAGAACAAATGATGTGTACAAGACAAGGATATGCTGCAGACTATTGGTTAAAGGCAGCCACAGAGAAAGTAAAATGTCAGGTATCATCTTGGTAATGGAGAACCACCTGAGGCACTAAAAAAAAAAATTGCTTTTCAAAAAAAGAGCCTGTTAAAAGCATGAGATGTATGAATAATGATTTCTACAGACCACCCCAATTCTAGCCCTTCCTAAAACTTGTATGTATGACACTCATTCAACTGTGTGCACAGGGTAGCATAGAGGGAAGATGGTCTGGTCATTACAGTAATAGCTATGTGGAGTTAGGTTTTCCAGTACGCTTCAGATTTGTTAGGAAAGTTCTTTATTGCATTTCTGCAAATCAGAAACAAAGTACATTGCAGACTTGAAAAACAGTCTGTGTAACAATTAACAATTAAGTTCCTATAAACAGCTACAGGGGAGATCACAGCACCTGCTGTCACGGTGTCTTATACCAACTTCTTGTGCCTTTCCTACAAGCCATGTCTTATCGTGCAAGGTAAACTAATTCTGCCTCAAATGTCTTTTCAAATTCTGCTTTGACAGGCAGTTGGTTTCCACACTTGCTACATGAAGGTAAATTGGAAAGATTCTTTTTCTTCTTGGCTTCCTTGATGATGGTGAACACCCTGGGGTTCTGGACCATTGCACACAGGTATATGTGAGGAAATAAAAACTGGGTGTTACATTTGTAGATTTGGGGTAGAAATTCTTGCAAAACCTGTAAGCAAGAGTGTAGCAAGAAATTAATAGTGATCATATGATGTTGTTCAGGGTTCAGACTTCAGTGTTTATTTTCTGCCTTGAAGGGAAAGGAGAATTTCAAAATAAAATGTGGTAAGATTTTAAAAAAATAAATAAAATTGATTAGCCTTCAATATTTACAGAGTTTTATTAAGACAAATGCCTTGAAGAAAGAAAAATCTTGTCCTTCAGTGAAGGACATAAAAATATTGGCATAAAGTTGAAACCATAATATCAAGGTATCTTAGTCATGGAAATGACTTCCAGCACACTTGGCCTTGTACCAAAATGTGGTTAAATGTTGCTATTGTCTCTGTTAGCTTGCATCTTTAGCATATGGCAGTAGGTGAGAGAGTTGCAAGAAAACAGCAGAACACTACTGGTTAACATTTTGTGCAGTGGTCTCAACAGAGTAATGCAGAAGTTTTCTGATACTCTGCTGGATAATGAGATGAATGCAACTTTTTTACTGGATTCAATGGAACTGCTCAATTGACCTCCAAAGAGAGGAATTTTATGCCACCCGTACAGCCTATGTTTAATGCCCACGTATTGCCTGTAAAAAGTAAGGAATAGTATGAAACAATCCATTTTACACTCAGAATGGTTTCAGAGTCGGCCTGCCTCCTGTATTCTGGAATATTTAATCACAGTTAAATTTGTAATTGTTATAGGAATACCTGTAGTCAAGAACAGAGAGGGAAGCAACCCATGTTATCATGAGAGCGAAGAGTCATGTGCAGGTGTCAGTCTTTCATAGACATTGGGCTGCAGTTCTATGGAAAACCTTTCAGAAACCTCGATGAAGAGGTCATTTGACAATGACAATAACAGAAAATTTTCAAGTGCAATGTACTTCTATAATGCTTAAATTTATTTTTCTATTACATATTGCTCTAACTTTGCAGCACCAAGGCTTACTGTGGCATCTTGTCAACCACCTGAGACCCAAGTGTCCATTTAAACATGTAGCTAGTTCTCGCTTCTCTTCTTGTAACTGTGACCTGAGTCAGGGCTAGAAAAGTTCCTCCTCCAGGTACTTTGTTTTCTCTTATAAAAAGAGACTCTATTCTTCTGTAAACTGAAATACTTGTTTGTGTTATTTACTGCTGAAAATGGAAGGGTTTTGGTGGTTAAAAATGATTTAAGCTCAACAAGTAGGTTTGCCAGGTTCATACAGAATCACAGGAAATTAGCAGGTTTTGGCAGTCAACAGATTTCCTTGCATTTTCTTATAAATACATATGTATAAAGTTTTATTTCAAATTGACACTTCAATATAAAGGTATCTTATTTTTCAGGAAGACAACCAAAACCAATATGAATTTGTTTTTGAGGCTAAATGTTACTGTTTCTTTGTGTGCCAAATAAAGTTGTCTTGCTCCTTGTTTTACAGAAGGGAGGAAAAAAAAAGGTGAGGGCTATACAGATAAGCACTGATTTTTAAGGGTAGGAGGAAATCACCCTTTAAAACTCTGCATTAGAAAAAGTATACTGAAGTTTCTCTGAGAAAAGCATGGTTGCAAAACAGTGTTTTTGTGTGTATTATTCCAGATATTAATTTGTTTCTTTATTAAAATCAGGTACTGCTCTTATTAATACTTCCATTCATTTTGGCACTTCTTACATTCTGAAAGATTCTGAGAAAGTGCATATCACTACCTTTTTTTTTTTTGACTGCTTAGAAACCCAGGATGAAGAAGGCACTGTAATTTGCAAAATATTACCTAATAAATGGTGAGTTAAATGAATCCCAAACAGTATGGTTCTTAGAGCATTTTCTTTCCCTATCATCCTTCCCAGATACAGCAATCTGAACCAGGAATACACCAGTGAGTTCAGAGGAAGACTTTCTGACGAAAAACTCCTGAAGCGTGACAAAGCCATCAAGCACTATGGTAGCGTCCTGGATCGTTCTCCCCTTTTGTCTCCCATGGAGACAACCTGATGAAGTTTCACCCATGTTGGACTAAATTTTGATTGTTACACACCAGTTTTCTAATGTCAAATTACCTAGCATACTTTAGTGGGACTGCTGATGTGTTTATTTATCACCTTAGAACTAATAATGTTATAAGGCTACACAATAACTGTTGTCATAGGAATTGGCCTTGTAGGATGCTGCACCGTCACAATGCATGTCACGGACAATGAGACCTCACTGCTTGGCATGGTTGATGGAGAGGCTTTTAATCCATGTAGGAAAATAGGGATTCTCCTGTATTTATACTTAAAAATTATTAAAATTAATAAACTTGTATATATTTGTTTAGCAAATTACTTTGTGACAGTATTACTTGAAAATAATTTTGGAGGCAGTGTTGGCTAGTTGATACTTGTGAAGGTGGGAGCCTTGTGCTCTTCCTGGCTGCTATTTATCTGCTATGCAGCCTTCTGCAAATTGCTGTTGTACCTTAGTTTCCCCTTCAGGAAAAACAGATGCGGCCATACCTAGCTTCTCTGGAGATTGTCTTGAGGTCTACCAGAAATATACAGAAGCTATATGCCAGAGATGAGTCTGCAAAATCTGGTGTGAAACACTTGTGTTGAGGCATCTAGCCTTTGCTTTGGCAGAAGCACCATGGGATTTGTTCTTCCTAAAGGGTGATATACAGGAAACTTGCTAGTGGGAGAACCAGAGGCTACAGATGATTTAGGTCATAAGTAGTAATTGTAGCCCAGGTGAAGAAGGTGAAAGGAATTAGGAAGAAGAGTGAGAAAGTGTAGATACAGCTTGAAGTGGGGGAAGAAATAACTAATAAAATTGGAATTGGCATTTCATCTTAAAAATCTAAGCAGTGTTAAACACACTCAAAATTGGCTGACTTGCATATTGAATGATGCTAATCAAGCAACTACTATTATCTTAATTATTTTATGAAGTTATATTACTTAAAAGAGAATGAAGAAAGTATTATCTAATAAAGAAACATACTGAACCCAAAAACTAAAGGAACACTTTGATATAAAGATGGTCATGTTGAAAATGGAAGTCAAGTCAAAATGCTACTGGATATGAGCATTGCTCTACCACAGGAGAGACTATACTGAAAGCGTGCAACACACTGAAGTGACACAGAGTAATTTGAGCTGAAACTATAAAGGCTGAGGAAGGAAATGACCTCACTGTTAACTATGCTGCAAGTACGGGCTGGGGTGAGGAGTAATGGGGGGACCAAAATGCAGTAACTACATCTAAGTAGTAGGAGGGAAGGCAGTCAGAACTGCCTCAGAGCTGTTAGTTTGATCTTGCTAGTATTTAAGGTTTTTTAATATTTTAAAAGAGAATATTTTGAAGCCATGAGATAAAAGGAAAATTAAATAAAACACACCACAGATATATCTAAGGTAGATTTGCCAGATGACCTTAATGTTTGTGTATGAGAATTCTTTTTTTACTACAAAACATAGTAGAGATGATCTGCCTTGATTTCAGTAAAGCTTTTGACATATTTCTCAAGGGAAACAACTCATAGTGGTGGAGGTGAGGGTCAGCAGAAGGTGGGTGAGAGACATCTTTAAACCCAGATGGCAACAGATCTTGTGGAAAGAGGAGGTACCTGTCTGGAAGCAAACTTCTGGGGAGCTTGTTAAATATCTTCCTTTGTGGTGGAAAGAGAATGTGATCCTGGGATGCATTGGTGGAGATGTACTTGCTGCTTCCAAGTTTATCTGAAATGTCCATGTCCCAGGTGTGCTTTCTGACTGTGGGACTCGACTCGATAACAGAGCTGAGTGTGCAACTCAGTTTGCTCTGTAAGGACTATTGAGGTATGGAGGAAGGCTGCCTACCTGCCTCACCCTGGCTCCTACCTGCCAGCCAGCGATGGCCTCTTCCCCTAGAAGTAACTGTGTAGCAAATAGGAAGAGACCCCAGGGGTCTCAAAAGAGACCCTGTAATTTGCACAGCCCAGAGACCCATCCACAGTCTGGCAGACAGGGACAGTAAGATTGAAGGACCTAGCCTCCAAGGACAACAAAAAATGGGGACGTCAACTAATTTTCATATGTAACAGTAAATCTTTACATCTCACCAGACAGATATTTTCTTGTGAGGTATAATTTTCTAAATGGTATTTTTATTGCAATAAACTCAACTACAAGCTCTGTTCACTCTAAATTTCTTGCCATAGAGTGGGAAGTTCCTGAATGCTTGGCTGGATCTTTGTCTTGCCACAGAAAAGCTGTGAAGAAGCTGAAAGGAGTTCTCTGGGAGATTTGTGTAGAGATCTTGATGCATTTGAGGGCTATACACAAAAGGAGGAGAATTATGTAACAAAGGGGCAAAACCTAAGATCTGAGCTCCTGAGTACAATGGGGCTGGAAATTGTTTTAATACAAAATGATAACTTTATTTTTCTTTTTTTTTTTTTTTTAAACCATTTTGAAACCATTTATATCAAGAACAGGAGAACAAGAAACCTAACTTGCTTTCAAAACAAAGGCTGAAATTATTTTTACTAGAGATTTATTTGGTGTATTTGCCTCTAGCAAGGAAAGTTCTTTTTCTGGCTCTTAGCTGCCAGAAAGCTGTGCTGAGCACACCTGGGTATGCTCTAAATTGGCTGTGTCCCTTGGTCCCTGGAGTGTGAGGCTGGCATGTCATTTGTAGTCTTCTCCCCTTTGCAATCTTTGAACTTTCTAGGAAAAACATCGATGGTAAGAAAGCTGAAGGCACAGACGCTGTCGGGGTCTGAGATGAACGTGCTGAATATATTCTTCTGAATTCTACTTTTTCTCTGGTCAATTGTATGGGCCTGGAACTGAATCACATTTTTAAATGGTATAGGCCATGAATGCTGGATTTGCATAATATGGGTTTAGGGCAGTTTTGGTGGCTTTTTTTGTTTGGTTTTAAGAAACAATACAGAACTAAATCTGGAGAACTGGCCATGTTTTATTCCCTTGACATTTGAGAGTGGAAGGATTTTCTGGATAAAGTCAGGTTCCTGGCTGGTGAAAAATACACACCATACAATCCTATTAATTAATTTAGTATTTTGTAAAGCTGTCTACTATGACTGTTAGTTGGGCTTCTTGGGTTTTTCATTGTTTCGATCTGTTTTCTCTGCAGAGAGGGCTTTCCAAAACAAAAGATTTCTTTTTAAATCTCTGGGATATGGCCTATGGAAATTCTATTTTCATGCTCATCTAATCTTAAAAATTATGTAACATCTGAGTGTTGGGGGTGGGCATGACCTTCTAATGTGCTGCCTTGGTGACTTCTCTCTAGCTAGTCAGTGGAGGCAAAATTTACTTGATGTCTGTGATGATATTATCAACTCGTAGAAGCCTGTGGTTCTTATGATCTTGAGTTCAGTTCCCATTCTGAATATTTGTGTTTCTTCTAATCATGCTTAGGAAGCTTGAGGTCATTCAGCTGAAGACTACTTTCTCTCAGAAATCAAAATCTGAAAACAGATCACAGCAGTGAGCACAAAATATTGCAGTTTAATTGTGTGATGAAGATCTGTCATTCTGCATAACAAGAGGATTAGCTAACTCCTGGTAAGAAGGATGTCCCTGGCATGTAGTGCAAGAAAGGCTTTCAGCAAGGGAGAATGAAGTAGTTGGGCAGGCTTCATAAAGAGACATTAGAATTACATGGATTAGAATGGGCTGTGGAATGAATGTTTGACTAGTAAAATCTCTACCTTTTTCATGTGGCCTGGAGGAAAGCTTTTTCCATCAGATTTAAAGTATTTGGCCTTTGGGATGGATGAAAAGGGCTACTGGTTTGCTGGATGTTGACTTATTCCAGCTAGTGATGCAGAGGAAGCTGTATGAAAAAGTCTATCAATCATGGTTGCTGTTATGACAGAGCAATTTAGCAGTTATACCCCAACAGGCAGAGATGCTTCCTCAACTGGAGCATTTGGGACTGCATACAAACATAATGGAATTCTTTGTACTTTCAGAGCATTGCCTAAATTTTATAAATCTTGTTCCAGCATACATGTGATTAGTATAAAGGACTCTGTAGATGCAGTCTTGGCTTTGAAATAAGCTGCTTTTTACTTCTGGGTTAATACCGTATGAAAAAGGAGGAGAGAATAAATGAGTAGTGTATGCATATGAAATAATCTATAAAGACTATTTTATTCCTATAAAGGAATCTATAGATTGTCTTGACTTTGAAAGAAGCTGCTTTTTGCTGTCTAACAGCTCTGGTTACAACTATTTGAGTAGGTGCTGTGCTTACAGAAGGTCAGTACTAACCTTGGATAGCCATATGGATTGCTGATTACTTCTGGTGCTGTTTTTGTAAGGGTTAAATGCGTGCTTTATTCATATTCATGTATGCACACAAAAGCTGAGTTGTCCCAGACAGTTCACTGAGCACCTCAGTGAAGTCTAAATGTACGGGACACCATTTCAAGTGTGGAAGGGTGAGGAAAGCTCGCTGGTGAGGATTAAGATCTCCATCTGTTAAGTTTGCACTGATGATAAAACACATGCTCCCAGTTGGAACAAGATGCATTAAAAGAGCAATTTCACTTCTACTGCCTAGCAACAATGTCATTGAGCACCTGCAACAGTTTAAACATTAAGCATAATTGGCTTTGCTTGACATAAATCTGTAGTTTTGTAAATAAGAGCAGTTGAGTTTCCATGTAATACCAATTAGCTATAAGGAATGCTTTGTTTGCTGAAGCCTGCAGCTTTGCAGAGGAAAGAGGGAGCTGTTAAGGCTCAGCAGTAGTAGTCAGAAGACAGAACCCAGATCAGACATTACATAGGCTTCACGAGTGTCCTTGTGCAAGTTATTTAATCTGAGTCAGGTTCCCTAGTAAGTGAAAGGAAACTTTTTTGAGGAGGGGGGAAAAAGAAAAGGGAATGTTTGGAACTTTTTTTGTGAAGAACCCTGAATGGGTCTGATTAAGATACCTTGCAAGTAATGTTACAGCATTAAACTGAGCTCTGTGGGTCTGTACTGCATTGTTTTCCCTTCTTTTAGATGGAGCTACTATTTCATCTGGAAATCCAATGTAAATTTTCCAGAATCATTTGCCTTCTGCCAGTTTCTGGAGGAAGAGGTTCATGACCCACTTGATACAAAAATCACTCTTGCTTAAATTCTCATTCTTGTTCACCATCTGTGGGAAATGTGAGTTGAAAGGATGTGGGAGAAGCATTTCTCATGGCCTCAGAGCAGAGCTGCAGAGCAGAACCAAACTTCTTAGATTTCTGCTTGGTGTCTATTTGCTGTAACATAAACTAGATGTGCCTTGGCAGGGGCAAACATAGCTGCCTTTCAGAGTGTGCTTTGAAAGCCTGTTTTTATTTAATTCTTAAAAACAGAAATGGGCCCATGAGACTTTTCACCATGTCTCTATTTTTAATAGAATAAGATTGCCTCTTCATTTTTACCTTCCTCGTCTCAAGGAAGCCTCACTGCAGAAGTAATATTCTGTTGGTTTAGTATTTGAAATTATTCTAGCTTCAGTCTCCCTCTGTAACACAATGTATGGATTTCCTTAATTTAGAGAAAGTTGACATCTGAACCCTATGCAGTCTACTAGTACTGTTGTTGGCTTTTGAAAGTTAGTTAATCAGTTTGTATGCACAGTGGGAGTTAAACCAGAAGGAATTTATCTGGTAATGATATTCTGTGTTTTGGAGATGCTTCATCTCTGCAGAGAACTGGATAATGCAGGCTAAGAATAACAAATTATGAAGAAATCCATGTGTTTTTTTTTTTTTGGGGGGGAAGGCTGTGCATGCTCTGAAAAAAGAACATGAACAGAAATTTTCTTAAAATATTGGATGACAGGTATATTTTCCTACTTTTTTTTTTTTGAGATTAAAACCAAAAGTAGAGTAAGCATATGTATAGTTTGAATGGAGAGTGGCCCACTCTCTTTCCAAACACTAGGATTTTGTGTAGACCCAAAATATGCTAGTTCCAATCATCTAACATCATTTTGAGAAAAAACACATTTCTAGAAAATATTTCAGTTATGAACTTTACAGTTTGGGGGCTAGGCTCCTTTCCTGTTAGTGTGGGAGACTCCTGTTCAAGTGCTTGTTCTACCACACCTGGAATAGGTTAGCACAGAACAGTGGCTGGAAACTAAGACTTTTATACCAAGCAGAGTATCTGCTGGATGGAGTTTGAATATAGGTGCATGTGATTTCTTGACACTCATCTTTTTTATTTAAAGAAAAATATAAAATTTTTCTTTGTTCAAC
>VXAV01009322.1:731406-809111 GCA_013399715.1 Alectura lathami | reverse complement strand
TCAGAAAAAGGAATGTTTTGAAATCTGAAAAACAAACAAACATCCAATCAAACAAAAAAGGATCTGCCAGGAAACAAACAAACAAACAAAACCCCAAAGCAGTCAACATTTGTCTTACCTGCTTTGTAGCCTGTGAAAAAGTATCTTTTGAAAACAGATCCTGAACGCTTTGCTTGTCATGTCATGTGAACTTCAGAAGATTTCTGGTGAGGCTGGAGATGCTAGTTACAGAAGCACTTTAAAAAAGCACGGCAAGTTTTTCAGCTTTGCTTTTCGGATGGTCAATGAATGCAGTATGAGGTACTGCCTATTTGGCTAGCTGGCATGAAGAGGAAACCTTTGATACCAAACGAAATCATGAATTCCAAACAAATCTTGAATAGTACACTGAAGGTTGCCAGAAGGTGCTGCTTCTAAGCTAGTCCAGCATTATGTGCAGTTCTGAATTTCTGTACATTGGCTGTTTGTCCTGAAATGGTTACTGTTAAAATGCTCAGTATCTCAGCTGAAAAATGTAGAAACCTGAGATAATTTAATAACTTGCTGACAGATAACATCTCCTTCAACAAGCTTTGTCACTGTTTATAAAGAGTTGCCACTTAATGGAAGCGCTTTTTAAACATAAACTCTTTGTAAACTGAACTTTAATGTTGGGAATATTGTATGTACTCTATGGCGTTTAATGTTTTATACATTTTCTGTGAAAAAGAGAAAGAGAACATTCACTACTTTAAAGTGGACACTTCAATGCAGAGATCCAAATATTCAAATTATGCAAGTTTTGCAAAAATAAGCAAATTGTTTCAATAACAGAGCAGAAAACTGCGCCAACAGGGGTGGAAGGTGATTATTACTGATTCTTCATTAAGGAAGAGCTATCTGTTGCTGCTTTGGAATAGGAGATTCACGTTTACCAGAGTATGTGAGAGTGAATGGAGGTTTCCTCTGCTACAACATACAGGAAAAGTAAATGCAGTGGCAGTGCGGGAACACTTATTTCATGTGTTTCTTGTATTTAAAAAAATTGAACACCAAAAGGATACTCTTGTAGTGCTGTCTGAAAGAGTTTTAGGGTGTAACTTAGTTAAACCCAGTCTTTTTTTTTCTTCCTAGTTCTGAAGTGAATTACCAGTTGATCAGTTCTTGCCTTTGCAAACTTTGTTCACCTGATTAATGGCTTAGGTGATCAGTTCTCTGCTCAGGTATTTGTGATAGCAGCTCCTGTTTTGGAGATAACCAAAACAAAATCATCATGAGTTAGTTAACTCTTTCCCGCAGTTAGTGTTTTCATGCTATCTTCCTATGCAGACCGTTGTTGTTACGCCTAGCTTTCGACATTTTTTAGAAAACGTTTTCACTTTCTTCAAGCCTCTTTAAGATGCAGTGAGTTCCAAATAATCACTTGCACAGATGCTCATAAATTTTTTTTTTTGAGACGCTCATGGTTCCGACACGGGCTCAGGCATTTAGATCCTTCAGAAATGCTCAGAGAGAGCGGCCCAATTTAAATTATCTTTTGAATGCTGAAACACAAATTGTACATGAAATCCCCAAGCTTCAAGGGTCTCTGGCAGGTCACATCCTACCAGTCACTCAAATGTTTAGTCAGTGCTACCCCCATGCACCTATGAAACCGAGGCTGTTTGACACCTCTGAGAATATTTCTCATGTTAGAACTGTTGTAAATGAGCACATGGTCCAGAATAATTAATGGTAACACTTCAGTCCTTTTTTGACAGAGTTGTGTTTCTTACGCAGTTTGCGCTGGTCTGTCTATTTAACTGCAACCAGCCATGCCTGAAAGACAGGAAAGAACAAGACGGACAAGTGTGTCAGTGAGTGAACCTCCTTTCTGTAATTAGAAATGCACAGGGAATAAATTATTCTCTAATTCAAGCTGTCCAGCTCACACTAATAATAACAACCCAAGAAGCAATCTGTTCATAAAAATCAAAACTGAATTTGTGAGACTCTCTAGTGCAAGACGGGTGTTGCTGCGTGGCCTGTTCTAGCTGATCACGCTTATGGGTCTCCGTCCAGGCACTACGAGTGATTTGGGCTGGCCTGCACGGTGATTTCATGTATGCATTTCCTATAATGTAAGAATAGCTAAAGCTGCTACAATCAGAGCTAGCTGCAGCAACTCTGAGCCAAGTGCTTCTAGCTAACAGTAGGTAAGGAAAAAATGCCACAGAACAAAGGCATGAGGAACATGGCCCAAGCCATTTATTTTCTTCTGTGGGCATCTCTTAATACTTACTGTGTTCAGTCATCTTCCAACTTGCATGGGCAAAACCTTTTCTGTGGAGGTACTGGGAAGGAACCTAGCAATGGCTTTTTTTTTTTTTTTTTTTTGGTTTTTTTTTTTTTCCTAAGTAATATTTTTTTTTTTTTTTTTTTTTGGTTTTTGCTTTTTCCCTAAGTATAATTTCTCTGAGCTTATTTCTGTGTCTAATGCCTAAAGATTTTATGTAAATTACTCCAGGGTGTGCCTTAAAATTTTCAAACCAGGATAATACTAAAATTGGAGGAATCGAGCAGGTTCTGAAGGCTCTGCCTTAATATCACAGCCATAAGACTAATGACTAAACTCTTCCACCTGTGGGCTCTGGGGCAAAGAGTGTTGGCAGGATCTTGAACTTTTGGTTCCCAAAGTGTTTGACTCCATGGTCTCTGTTTTTGAGTTTTTTTCCTAAACTTTCATTGGCCTTAATTTTGCTGATGTTCTGATTGTAGCACCTGATTAAGATGCAAAAAGTGGAGCTCTGGAGAGTGCAGAGCACTCAATTGACTTCAGCTTGGGTTTAAGTGCCAATGTCACTCCCTGGGAGCAAAGGAGGTGCCAGAGAGCCGCCTTTCCAGCAGACAGCCCGAAAATGAGTGTGTAGCCTCCACTTTAAAACTGGGGAAGTAATCAGGTCTTGGTATTAGATATGTTACTTATGCTCCTTTAGAGCCAAAAGCTATAAAGAAACAGCTCAGAATTTGAACAGCTGTCATAAAGCATCCCTGACATTTTTAAGCAATCTTAGATCTTTGGATGAAGAGTCATGATAGTAACTCGTATTTTTGGAACGCTGTAACATACACAATGAATTCTCTTTGTCAGACAACACGCTTCAGAATAAAGTATTGACTGCAGGAAGTCAGCATGCCAGGTACCTTTTTATTATTATTATTATTGTTAAATCTTAGCAAATCTCTTGAGCCATTTTATTCTTCATGTACTGCACATGCATTACGGTCAGTTGGTGATTTGATGGCATAGATGAGATCCAGGGAGAGAATAAAGGCTATCTAAGGCTTATCTGGCGTATTTATGAATTTACATCACTTCAAACGGAATAGAAAAATCTTGAAGAGTCACTGGCCAGTAATTCAGTGTACCTAATTAATTTAATTGCAAACCATTAAATTCTCAAATTAGTTTATTATTCAAATATATTCATGCATTTGCCTCCCTCAGGGCATTCTCCCTAAAAAAAAAAAAAAAAAACTGTCTTTCCAGTGCAGTTCAGTTTGTGAAATGTCTGAAATGTGAACAAAAGAGTAGCCATAGTGTGTCAGACCTGTGTGAGGGAAATGCACAGAAGAGAACATGACATGTTTCTGGTTGTGCCCTGCCTGACATTCAGGCTGAAGGCGTTATCCCAAGTTTTGTTTCTGGTCATCCTAGTAGTTACAGAACTAATACTGCTAGTAATTAAACATGATACAAATTGTCAGTTCATTGTGATTGCGGTTTGCGTGTGTTTTCAGTACCTCGCTGCTATTTACCCATGCTCTTGCAGGTTTCTATGCCCTGTTTTGCTCTTGAAGTCAGCCATGGCCCAACCTTGTCACTGCTCAGGCTTCTAGAAGTGTAAGAAGGGGCAGAAAGAATGAAGAGGGAGTAAATGCACGAACCACTTACCTTCACTCCTCGAATGTTGTATTCGTATGAGCACTTGCTGCCTTCCCAAAGCTTTTTGCCTGATGCCTAGCATCAGCTAAAACAGGAGGAGGTAGGGACAGAGGAGGGATCCGAGGCTTTTTGTGGTGTAGCCTCTCACTGCAAGTGTGAAATCAGGCACATGTTGTAAGAGCCTGAGCTTTCGAAGTCAGTAGAAAGACACGTGAGTGATGTGAAATTTGCTTTTGAATCTATTATAGGAAATTCTTTCTATGAAAACATGGCATGATCTCAATCCTTTTTGACATAGCAAGCAAGGCACTGTTTTATTTTTCTGGATGGCGGAATCGGGTCTGACCTTCTATCACATGACAAAGTAAATAAGGATGAGTTGATGCTAACATCTCAGCTTGCTACACCTTCTTGTGAACTTAAACCTCTCATGTGACCTAACCTCAAAATAGGACACATAGAAGCAGACTTCCTGGTGTATTTTTTGTTTTGCTTTCCTTTGTCTCGTCTAGCTTTCATTCCACCAGTGCCCTCACACCTTTGATATGGAAAGCATCCCATGGCATTACCGGCATTCTCTGTTACTCCAGCTCCTTTGGATTCTTTTGACTGGCAGCTGCTCAGCAATCTGGTGCCGGCACTGCTGTTCCTGCTTGCCTGTCCTCTCACCTGCTGTGGCACCAAGGTCTTCTCCATTTGCCCCACTGCACACCTTTCTCCGTTCCAGGGTTCCTGCACACGTCATCAGAAGTAGTTCTGCTTTCTAGCTCCCTCCAAGATCTGTCACCCAGCCTTGCTCCATGCTGCATTATTAAGTACGCAGCAGATGCCAAGCGAATTTGGTGGAAAGTGTATTCAAAGTGTATTTCCCTCTCAGTGCCTGTGAGCTGCTGTTCTCCTGCTGCCCATTTCCTTCTGTATGTGCAGGTGTGAGTGTTTGTGTGCATTGGGGGTTTGGGTACTGTGGGAATCATTGCCGGCTGTGTCCTTGCTCACTCTTTGTCAAATCTGCTGCTTTTTCTATCTGCCAGCTTGATGATATCTGTGCTGCGTTCGAGGAACAGTGAGGACATCCAGTGGTCACATGGGTTAAAATTAATTACTCTGGATCCTGTCAGCAAGATCAGATTTCCAAGCTTTCTTGTTTCCTCAGTGTTTGACTTGTTTTTCATCATAGCTCATTATGCTGTACAGTGCCTGACAGAAGGTTGGGATGACTTCTTTCTCTCTTGTCTTTTTCTTTTTATTTCCCCCCCAGTATGATGTCGCTTCATACCTATCAACAACTGAGATCAGGAAACTGGGTCTTTCTCTGAAGAAAATGTGAATGTCTTTTAATTACAATTCAAATGAAGAATTTGGGAGAAATAGGGAAATATTAGCTATCATTCTGAATGCATAACACTGGAATAACAAGTAAATAAGTTATTTCTAGAGTGGATAGGCATTTTTCAAAAATAAAGTTTTGATGAGAAATAATCACAACTTGAACTTTTAATACAACTTTTTTGGTTTACCTCATACAAAATTCATGTGTACCTTGGTTCATCCTGGAGTCTGTAATGAGATTGAGAGGAGCTGTCTCATTCCCTTTTCTGAATGTGCTGATGATCAAATTCAGTCAGTTAGTGCCACTTCTGGAGCTACTAATCTTCTAGTTAGTAGCGTCAGAAAAGCAAAATATCTATCTGCTTTGCATTGGCGTAGCCAGCTTTGATACTCCCTAGTTTTGTTCAAGCATATGAAAAAAGAATATGAACTCCCCACGTATGAAGAGAGCACATAGAAATCTAACTTCACTTTGTTAGTGGTAAAAAAAAAAATATATATANACTATAATTCTTAGCTCATCTTACTCTGGGAAATATTGGCTTTTTGTTGTTGCCAAACTACAAATTGATTTAAATAGAATCTGATTGTTCTTACACAGTTTTTTGTTTCCATGTTGAGATAAAATTTGTGAAGGCCTTGGGAAAAATTCTTGTAGAGGTCACTGGCCTAATCATAAAATGTGTTTAAAATTTTTATGGTCCTTTAATGGAGTGCTATTGCATAATTCCTCTGGGAAAGGCTCTAGCACTGTAATAAACCCTTGTGAAATAATTTTGCAGTTTTGGTACAGCTCTCAGCAACTCTTTTTCCCACATTTGAATGTGGTACCTCACATGTAGTGATCAGTACAACTGCCTTAAATGTTTGCAAAAATATAGTGTACAAATGAAGCAAGAGGGAGATAATAGGTTTTAAATGTTATATTGACAAAAGATTACAATGATTTATTTAAATGAGTAAAATTCTTATAAGGGAAAAGCATTTTATATAAATACATCTGTCATCTGAGCAAGCTGCATTGAATTATGTCCACTTTATTTGTGAAATGACAGTTGGTTTGTGACGGTGTGTTATGATGGTCGAATGTCAACAAATCCGTAATTCTGCCTGGGTAATGGAGGTGATGGGAATGCCAGACTGAAGAAGCTGTGTTGTTATCCCATTCTCTGTTCTTTGTCCATATTCTCCCATGAAAATTCACCTTCAAAAAATTTGGACAAATGTCATATGGTGAATGACGGTCATGACTGCATTTATGTTAGAAATGTGTGTTTACATACCAACCCTAGTTCTTAAAAACAAGTTTCTCTTTAGGCCAGCCGTGTGCCTTTTATTGTCTGATGGAAATCTGGTGAGTATTGAATGTTGCTACTGATACTGAGCTATGAAACAAACTTATTTCTAAGGGTGGAATGAATTTTGTGTACATGGTATTCACACATCACTGACAATACAATATTGACCATTCTCTCTATTTCCTTAAAACAAAATAGTGTTCTAGGACGTTTGAAGGGGTGCTCAGGAAACTTCAGGGCTGTACATCCTGGGTAGTTGGTCATAAATCAGCTCAGAAGCGGAGCTGTGAGGCAGCTCACCTGTTTCCTCCTCCACTTCCTTCTGGAGCGAGCTGCTGCTTATGCTTAACATCTCCAAACAATCTACGGTAATATGCATTTGAAGTTCTGCCAAAAGAAAGTGTAGCAGCGTTTGACAGTAGCGGATATTGTGAAGATAGGAGGGTTTTTTGTTTGTTTTTTCATTTCTTGAGATGAGCCTTTCCGTTTTTGCTTGAAGTTTTCTTGATTAATGCATTCATTAAAGAGAAGTGACGGTAATGATTAAACAAAAACATCTTTAAAATGCAGAGTTCATTTCAACCCATTTGGTTTTGTTGCACACAAATTGGATTGGCATTGCATCCTGCACAGCAGGTACTCCACTTGAAATCAAAGACAGATGCTTTTATAGGATTAGAAAGGATATCTTGAGGGGTGGAGGAAGAAATTGAAGTTGGGGGGGTTTGTTGCTTATCCTTTTTTTTTTTTTGCACTTTTCAGTAATAATGGTAAATGAACAGTGATAATACTGCTGTTTTGTCTGCCTTGAGAACTAATAATGTTGTTTGCTTACAATTAAAAGGAAATAAAATCTCCGTTGTAACTTGAATTGTTAACAAATCAAGAATACTTAATTGAGAATATTTCCCTCATAAATAGCTAATGACACATGCATCTATTTGAATTTTAATGCTAAATATCTCTGAATGAAACATTCGACTGCTGAGTCATATCATGCAGCAACATTAAATCCCTTTTTAATTCTTCTTATTTTATTTATTTATTTTATCCTGCAGTGTACGTGTCTTTAAGATATTCCCAGAGAGTTTAACCCAGTACATGCTCAAACAGAAGCCTGTGAGGGAGCTGCAGCTTGGAGACGACTGTAGTTGGCTATAACAAATACAGCCAAAGTACGTCTCTTGAATGGGTGATCTCAAAGACTGAATTTTGTGCAGAAGTGCTGCAGGTGCTGATCTCCCTCAGATGCCCTGCAGTCACTTGACTGTGGAAGCAAAGAGAGGGACAAGCCTTGGGTCACATCAGTGATTCCAGTGGTACTTCCCAGTTAAAATGTCCATTTGGATGTTTTTTAGGAAATGTGATCATGAGAACTCTATCAAAATCAAGTTTGAATGAAATAGCGTCTTGAGCATCCAGAGCCTATTTGTTAGCAAGCTACAAGACAGCATTTCCTGCAGAACATTTTGAGATTGTTTGGCATGAAAATGATCGTACCCTATCGTGCTGACTTTTGTCGCCTGAGTTGGAGTATGTTCCCAGTATTCTGCTGTGCCTAATCATCCAATATTTCTGCATGTTACAGCCTTTCTAATAGTGGCTACTGTAGTGGCTACTGTTCACTACTTTTCACATATCCATTCCATTTCACATTAAGGGCTTTCCAAAACATTTCTTATTTAATCTCTTTCCAAAGACAGTTCAAAGAGCTACTTCTTCCTCTTGGCACCACAAAGCATCAAAAATATTGGGTTTTCCCGTTGTAAATATTTTTTTTTTTTTAAATTCTGTATTATCTGTAGTCACTTCTTATCCTGGCCAGTACAGAAGAGATTTGAAGGTAAGAGCAGCTTGCTGAGGATATCTACTTTTTCTTTAAGTGTTGTTGTTAATTTCTTTAACGTGTCCAAAGATTCTGCTTACATTCATAGCTCACTTCTATGCATTATTCAAATACAACAGATGGTGTTTTGCTAACCCCAGCAATTTGTTGGTGCGTTTTGAAACAATAAAGAAAATAAAACTGGGAAATGAGAGAAATACCACTTATTCCAAGAAATTCAAATGTTTCTTCCCTTAATGTATTTTGACAATATGATTTCATGTGCTTTGAGTTTCATCTCAGTTGTTACATAATATCAGTTACTTCTAGATCATCAGAATTGTGACTGCAGTAGACACCTGTTTGGTCTTTAATACCTGCTTTTATTTTGCTGCCTGATTAAGCAAAGTCTTCAGTGAGGGTCTGAGATGTGCCCAGTAGCAGTTTGTGCAAGAGTGGTGAGTGTAGTGTGACCTATGTGATTTTTTTTCAACCATGGAGTCCTAAAGTTCACATAAAATGTTTCTATGATTAATTTGTTTACATTTCTTACATTGTCTCTTTAATATATATAGTTTGCAGTAGCTAAGAACTACATCTTGATTTTGATGATTGTACCATAGTAAGGAATGGTATTTTGTCTGTCTCAACTTCACTGCTGTAAAAATATTCTTAATCTGCAAATTATAATTATATCCCCAGACTGTTACCTGACTTCACTTTCAAAGCTGAGCTCTACTGCAGATCTAACCATGTATTTTTCTCTTAATGTCTTTTTGAATTTTTTTCTAGCACTAAAATTCTTTATGTATTTTCCATGTGAATGGTAAAATGAATTCTTGATTGGGTTATTTTATTTTGTTCTGTTTCTCAGAATAAGGGATGAATATGAACCTACGTAGCCTGGACCAAGGGAATAAATAGGTCAACTTCAGTTGCATATTTTTACTTGTGCTATCTGAGAAATAAACTTTGTCATTTAACTATATGCAGAGCAATAACTGTCTTTTTCATAGTGACTCTCTTGTTCAATTCTTAAATCAACCTCTAGATTCTCAAGGAATCTGTTCATTCTTGAAGAAAAAAAAAAAGAAAAAAAAAAAAAAAAAAAGGAATTGTAAAGGTGGTGTTTCTACTCCTAAAAGGTAATAAAGATCAACAGTTCTGTGTAAGAAGGGTTGGGTTGCTTTTTCTGCTCCCATTATTAGTATATAAGCTGTTCAAATGGTTGAGATTTTCAAGAAAAACTCAGTAATAAATGTTTGCTTTCCATTGAAGAGAAGCATTCTTTTAGATTAATGAACAGAGAAGCAGTCTGCTTACTCAAGAACAGTATCCCCATTAAGAAAAGATGTGGTATTTATCATTTAGCAATCAACTTAATTGCCTTCGATTATGAAATTGGCTTGGATTTTTGGGATTCCGCCACTATGGTTTTTAATAGCACAAATGAATTTTTCACAGAATGAGAATGAAAATAAGTTCAAAAATTACAAATTCAAAGATACATTTTCCCACTGAGCATTCTTCTGGACTCCTGCTGGAAATCACTGTCATATGTTGCTATTGCTTGTCGGAAGACCCATCCAGATGGGAAGTCTTTCTATTCTGTGTTAGCAGAGGCTGTAGGAAGCCAGAAATAGGGAACAGGAGCAAGTCTGAAATCTCCCAAAGGCAAACACAGGAGGTATGTGATCAACTCTGCATGGAGACATGAGGAGCTTTACTTCTGCCTGGCTGCAGGAGGAGCTCAGGTATCTATACAGCCACGATATTCCCCATCCCTAGAGGTGTTCAAGGCCAGGCTGGATGGGCCCTGGGCAGTCTGATCCAGTGGGTGGCAACCAGCCCACAGCAGGGGGGGGAGTGGAATTAAATGGCCTTTAAGGTCTCTTCCAACTCAAGCCATTGTGTGATACTGTGAGCCTTGTCCCTGACCCACATCACTTCTTAGGCTTACTTTCTCTGTTGAGCCTACAATGTGCTGGGTAATTCCCTTCCTCTCATCTTGGAAACAGGCCACTTCAGATCCACTTCTGATAAATGACACAAACTGTTTATATGCATGGTTACAGAAATACAGACAGATAGTTTTGGTGGATTTCCATTCTCAGAAGTGAATTTCCTCCTTTCTTCTCGTTCTTTCCCATTCCTTCTGCATGAGAACCATATGCTTCCTGTTCAGTTGATCTGAGAGCTTACTAATTGCAAAATTAAATCTCAGAGGGCAGCAGAACCAACAGAAGAAATATGGATGCTTTAGCACAAGAACGTCACTAAGTATCTGAGAAGAACCTTTGCTTGTGAGAATTTTGAGGCTTTTTTGAACACAAAATAAGTAGGTCTTTCAATATATCTGTTATTAATCCCTTTCCTCAGATTCCTCACGTAAGATGTAACTTCTGCCAAAATATGTTTGTTTGGTTTTTTTTGCACACTGGAGAATAATCTACATTAGTTTATGCCGGTGTAACTGTGACCAATTGATGGTTGATTGTATCATAGCTAAATCATTTGAAATAATAATTGCAAGGCACCCTTTAATTTTTTGTACTAGCTAGCAAATTTTGGTTGGCTGTTACGCTCTGCTGTAGAATCTGGTAGTCACAAACAATGTTTCACTCTGTAATTTATGTACTGTTTTCACAGTCTTTCTCTGCTCCTGTGGTCAGAACACTAACATATCATTAGAGTTAATTTTTAAAGAATTTCAGGAGATTTCTAAAAAGATACAAATCTTCAGAATGACGTGGAGTTTTAAAAAAAGAACAAAACAGCTTTGTGTTGCCCTTCTGCCTTGAGCATCAATTTCCTAGTTGGATTTGTTGTTTTTGGGGGGGGGAGTTGCTTTTGTTTGTTTGTTTTATATTTTGTCTAATAGCTAATGTATCATACAGTTTTTAGTGCCACTGATTTTCATGGTTATGCTGTTGAAAGACTATTCAGGAAAATATATTTCAGTATGTATCTGAAAACTGGTACTTAATTCTAATTGAAACTTAAAATTCTTCATATCTCCCACGTGAAATTCTGTAATGAAAACAAAGGTTGCTACTGGATTTCATGTTCTCTATTACAGAAAAGGAAAAAAAAAAAACTGAAATCTCTACTGTGATAATGCTTTAGGGTTTTTTTTGCAGGATATTATTTCTGGGAAGGGAGAGTTGTTGAGAGATAGAAGGAAATAGGTGAAATGTGATTTATATAAATCCATTCAAAATATTAAAAGGGAACTTTGTAGGTTATGCTGCATTTTCTAAATTTCTCTAAAAAATTAATTTTGTGGCCAACCTAATTTAGTAATTTTATAATTTAGGAAAGTCAGGCTGCTATCTGACACAAATTAGCAAACACTGACTTCTCCCAGTGGTAACTGCTGTGTGCACTTGTAGCTGTCATGAGATCATGCGGATGTGTTGTCTGACAATAGTTGTATTCTTGACTTATCTGTCAAATTTGAGAAGAGGTATTGATGATACACATGGTTCAAGGGAGATGGATGTGGGTGTATGCCATGTATGTCTGAAAAAGACAGCTGGAAATGTATGAGTTAATTGTATGCTGTTTTGTAGTAGGGTAAATTTTTAATCCCATTGCAAATGTACTTTTTTGGTGAAGGAAGTAATTGATATTTGGGACTCAGAGGGACATAAATATTTTATTCCATCTCCTAAAAATAAAAGGAGTCATGTGGGTTCTTTCATGAACTTATATGTTTATAAGGTTTGAGATGAAGGAATTTATTCATGAATGTCGGGAAGCAAAGGTACCATCAGCAACAACAGCCTCCTAGATAAGTTGAGACAGTAGTGACTTACATAGGTTTGGTTTAGATCTGCTTTTACTTCTGTGGGAAGTGAGCTTGTAAACATTCAATCCTTTGAAAACAAGTTACAAATCCCTGCAGGTGGTGACACGCCTTTTTCTCCTAGTTGACTAAATCCAATCATCAGCTCCCATGTTCTCATCCCTCTTTGGGGCTGACAGTGTGGTATAGAGCTACTAATACAAATTGCAAGAAAAGCATGGACTTTTTTTGAAGGAATTTTTTTTTGGAGACACTAATTGGTCCTTCCTTGACAGAGCAAAAAATGGCTCAAGCTAACTGCATAGTACTTGGTGTTCATCCTCTTGAAGAGGAAGAGAAAAA
This sequence comes from Alectura lathami, assembly GCA_013399715.1. Classification (NCBI taxonomy): domain Eukaryota; kingdom Metazoa; phylum Chordata; class Aves; order Galliformes; family Megapodiidae; genus Alectura; species Alectura lathami. The sequence goes on along the minus strand of VXAV01009322.1, from coordinate 796,605 downwards.
CAAAAAGTACTGTACTGAGACTTTTTGTAAACTAAAAATCCTTGTTATGCTGAAACCATGACTGGAGCGTTGGACATGAATGTGCCAGTAGCACCATGTGCCTAATATGGTTGTTGGTTGTTTTTCAAGGCTTTGTGTTCATGTACTTAAAACCAAGAAAATATCAAAATGACACAGTAGTCTGGTATTTAGTCACACTGCTGGGAGAGGTGTGTCAAGCTAGATACAAGTGGCACACCACACCGTAAATTGTTCTGATTTAGAAAATTAAAACTTACTGCCAATCCCCCCCTATCTCAAAATTCCCTAAGAAATACTCCATTTTTTCTTTTAAATGAGAACAGAAACATGAAGGACATAGAAAAAACCCAGCTCTTGCCTGCGCTCACCCTGTTTTGTAAGTGCAGCGAAGTGGGACTGCTTCTCACCCTGCTGTGCCTGGGGTAGGGCTTGCACCCACAACCAGGCTCTCTTGTTAGGGACAGCTGTGGTTACAGCAAGATGCTGAAATAATGTAGCAGAAAACAGAGTTGCAAGTGCCTTCAGTTCACTGTTTTTTCCCCTTTCTTTAAAAATTAGCCACTGACAATCCCTGTCCGTGCACGTGCAAACACAGTCAGACACTGCCCCGGTCTGACCTGGAAGGCAGGAGTGAGGTAGCACAGGTGCAGATGTGAAGCAGAGGTGTGAGCATCATCTCAAACACAGCTAGCAGGAGGCTGTCAGCCCTGTCAGAACCTGTCCCCTCCTCCCAGCTCCTGTCTGGTTAAACAGAGGATGCATCAAGAGTTGTTTTGAAAAAGCTCACCAAAAGCAAGTATAATGGGTTCACTAAATCTGATCAGCGCATTGCATTGTCTGCTCCCTGTTTATCCAACTTTGAGAATGTTATCATCAATACCTCATGAAAATATTTTGCTTAAAATCTGTGGTGCAGCCTGAGTTCTTTTTTTCTCTCATTATACAGCTTGCAGCCATTTGAGCACAGCAGGTCATTAAAAAAAAAAAAAAAAAAAAAAACTGTGAAAATATAGATTGGGTGATCTGTCTCTTTTAGACCATTTAGTGATGAAATTTCTACTGTACTACTTTATTGTGACATTACCTGACTAGATAAAACCATTTTCTGTCTGAGAAAGGAGAGAAGCTGGCAGCATCTACATAAATCGCATTACTCGTTTTGTGCAGAGACAGAGGTTCCCAAAGGGAGACCCTCAGGGACACTTCCCTCCTCAACAGAAAACAAACAGAGATGCAGCCCATTTCTGAGGGACAGAGCTGATCAGTTCTGTAATGTTGCTGCTATTGCAATAAATATTTGTGGTCCAGCTATTGCAGTTTGGCCAAACAGACAGCTGAATAGCTGTTAAAAAGTAAACTATACGTGAAATAAATGTACCCTCCTTTCCTCGAAACACTTGCTGTCACCTTTGCACACCAGTTCCATACCAATGAATGAGTATCTTAATATAACATAGGCCAGTCAATGCCAAAATTAAAACTTTGTATGGCCCCGTTGGATTATTATTGTCCAGTTTTAGCGTGGCAACTGTCTGATCGGTCTGTGAAACCATCAGTTTTTGACAACTCCATTTTTGTGAGCTGTCCCCCCCTAGATCCTAATAGTGCTTCAAAAAAGGCAGGTAAAATTCTTACCCTTGTTTTGCAGACGGAGGACTGCAATCTGTAGAGATAGCTGAATGGTGAAGCTGGACAGAATTTCTGGTAAAAAAAAAAAAAAAAAGTGTTTTTTTTGTCAGAAAATATAGATTCAATAAAGCTCTTTTGCAGAAATGTATGCTTTTATGGAATGCCTGGCATGAAGTATTCCTTCTGTCTGGAATAGAATTTAAAGTCATAATTTCTATCCTAGTAGAGAAGCAAAGCGTGGACCTTCCTTCACCATTGCACTGGGCAGCTTGTCTCCCAGAAGAGCTGTCAGGCTGCGAGAGGGAGCAGCTACAGCACACACAGCCTGTGTAGACCAGCAGTGAGTTTTTGGTATGGCATCTGCATCAGAGCTGAAAAAGCAGAGCCTTCCCAACGCACCTGGCTGCTGGAGAAGGCCATCCCGTCACTGCAGAGGCACCCATTGCACACCAGCCTTGGGAAAGATGCCGTTTTAGTGACATGTCTCTTAAATACCCACAGGGATGGGGACTACACCGTTTCCCTGGACAGCCTGTTCCAATGCCTGACAACCTTCTTGGTGAAGAAATTCTTCCTGATATCCGTTCTACACCTCTTATAACGCTACTTGAGATTATTTTGTTGCATCTTATCAATTGCCACTGGAGCAGTGAGACTAAAACCAACCTCACTACAGCCTCCTTTCAGGCATTTGTAGAGAGCAATGAGGTCTCTCCTGAGCCTCCTCCAGACTAAACTGCCCCAGCTCCCTCAGCTTCTCCTCATGCCTTGCTTTCTGGTCTCTTTATCCACTTTGTTGCGGTCCTTCACAGCAGAGCCACGGGGCAGTCCAGCCCAGGCCACAGTGCTGCCAGGCACTGAGGTGGCAGCCAAGGGCACAGTGCTACCTGGGGCTGCGTTTTGCTGTCCACTCCAGGCCTGGTGCTTGGAGTCCTCTCTGAGAGGCAGGGAGTGAGGAGGAGGCCGCTCTTTCAGAGTCTGCTTTGCAATGAAGACTTGTAGTCTGACCTTTCCCTGCAAGCTGTATAGGGCTCCCTCATGCCTCCGACTGGCAAGTACTTGGAATCACACTAGGGTTGAATGCAAAGCAGTGTAACAGTGTAAATCTGTCCAGGCTGGAGTGCTAGAACTCAGAAGAATTAATTCACGCTTGGCAGAGGAAACACTTTGTTCTGTCCTACCAGTAGTTATTGGGAAGGAGCGTCTGTCAAAGTCCTAGAAATCAATAACTCTGTCTATATGCAGCACTTCTGGTGAAGTAGTACAAGCACCCACGCTGCCCTTCTGAGCCTCTAGAAAGAGGCTATCACTCTTCCTTTGGAGGCTTTGATTTGCAACGAACTGTCACAACATTAACAGTAGCGGTCTGCACTTCTTAGCGCCCAACTCAGAGCTCCTGTATGGACCCTGGACGAAACCACCAGCTGAGCCTGAGCAAAGGGCAGGTCAACCTGTCTCTCCACAAGTCGGGGAGGTGGAGATCTGAAGGACTAGGAGATGTGCCAGTGGTCACATGGGAGGCTCGCTCTGCAGCGGAGACCAAGCACAGGAGCGCTGGTTCCCTCAGCACGCAGAGTGTACTTGGCAACTTGCATGGGAGCCTGCAAGCCTCCCAACGGATGCTCTGTTCCTGCCTTGCCTGCATTACCACATCCCCACCTAGAGGCTCAGTACTCTAGGAAGAAATTAAAATGTAAAAAAAAAAAAAAATCTGCCTTTTGTAGCTAGTTTTGTTTCTGTTTTTTAAACAGTCCTTTTTTCTTTTTTCTTTCTTTTTTTTTTTTTTTTTTTTTTTCGCACCCCTTTTTTTTTTTTTTTTTTTTTTTTTTTTTTTTTTTTATTGCGCACCCACTTTATTTTCCATCTCCATCCAAATTACCCGAGGACTCTGTAGTCGGCTGATTAGTGTCTTCTGGGGTCTTTTCTCCTTTGATAAAATGCTGCTGGCTGTTCTGTACCTGCTACTTTATGTCCTCCCCCCTCTCATATATAGCTACCTATATCATATGGAAAGGATCAAACAGTTTTGATTTTTCCCAATGATACTGAGAAATGCAATATTTATCACAGGTTACTCGCAGAGAAGAAGAAAGGGGAATCTACGAATGTTCCCTTCAGCTGTGTTTCTGTCAAGGCACAGTGTATGTCCCAGTCCACCTCTGTTTTGCTCAGTGTGTTAGTTCTGCTCACTACAAGCTGTAATACTGCAAGACTGATCAAGTTGGTTGCCCACTGGCCAAGCGAAGAAGGAAAAACAACCAAAGCTGGTTGTTAGTTATCCCCACTAAAGTGCTAAACAAATCTCCCAGCAGCTAAACTCCCTTCCCTTTTTATTACTTACTCTACCTTGTAAATCAAATATTTATTAACTGAAAACATCTTTGCTCACTGACTGATCTTGCAAACATGGGACAAATCCACCACAGCTGGCTACTAGCCAATTGCTTATTCAGGCTGCTAAAGAAAATCAGCCTGCTGGAAAGACAAACTATGTGATGATTTCCCCCCCCTCTCTGTTACTGCACAGGAACAAACTGCTGGCATCACTGCTTTGCCTGCCATCTTTGCCTTTCATGAAAGCAAGAGTGTCTGAATGAGGTCACTACTACTTCTTTGAAGAAAGCCTTATTTCCATCGTGCTGGAGTCAAAACAGCTTTTGTGGTTTGAAATTGCACAAGTAGACACAGGTGTTGTTTCAATTGGCATATCAGGTCCATCACCTGGTAAAATGAAAAGATCCTTTAAGTATCTGTTCCCGTGATTGCTGTCTGATCAGCTCTTACTATCTCCTGTCTTCTGCCTGCGTGTTAATGCATGGGGGTTCTCAACAGCCTGGCTGCTGCAAGCTGAAGCCCTTGGATGCTGAAATATAACACAAGAACAACACTCAACTTGCATTTGCTTTATTTTTCTCTGGAAGCATTGCTGGTAAACTTGAGAGACTTTTGCACCACTCCAGACATTGCATTTTGTTGCTCTAATGAAGGTGATTTGCTGGCTGTTGTACAATAAATATCCCTGGGGACCCCCAAGTGACAATGCAGTTCCGCACAGTCACTGAGAAGGAAGCAACCGAACAGGGACTGCCAGCATCTAAGCAACTCTAAAAGGAGCTGCTCATGGGTGCTATTTTCCCCCTCAGCAACACCAGAGTTGACGTCTGCAGGCATGCATGTTGCAATGAATACACACAGCTGCCTGAGTGTTGTTATCAGGTCAGATGGGCAGGCTTCAATTCCCCTTTTTGCATTTGAGGATCTGCACCTCTTGTCCTGAAATTTTGCTCAGCAATTCTGCACTGATGCTCCTGTCGTCTGTGGTTGCACAGATTTCTCTGGTTATTAATGTTTTGTGTAATTATCTTCATTCTCTCTCTAGCACTAATTGAAAGGAATACACAGAAATTCACAGCAGCACTTCTACCCAGCCTGAGACACGGCCAACTCCGGGATATGTGTCTTGTTTTCCCCTAGCACGCGTGGGTTGCTAACTTCACCTCTGTCCAGGCACTACCACTTGTGCTGTGCTTTGAGCTTCTGAACAACTCTCTGAATACATATATCTGCACAGTAAGTAGCGGTATCCCAAGTACCGGTTTTCTCCATGGGTCAGAGTCATGTCTAGGTACTTCAGCTGAGGTTGCACTTAGAGCAGGAGGGGGTCACTGCTGGAAGGGACAGGGTCATTGACACGTGTTACTGAAGTCAGGGTTGGCCCTTAGAGGACAGGTTCTTGTCAGGCTAGCCACATTCTTTTTCAAAGTCTAAAAAACTTAATCACGTCTGGGTTTTCTGACCTATCCCCTTGTGAAATATTGCTATTATTTTCACTTTTTCATTTTTATACCTTTGGATAGTTGAAGATGGATATCCTCTGTCTTTAATCACTTTGCCAAGCTAGAAATATTTATATATAAAAAATCTACATTTTATATCTATGACAAGGCGCATGAGCATTACTGAGCAAGCAGCAACTGCCAGAACCCACAAATCTCTGTGTTTGTTTTACATCTGGTGAGCAGGGACAGTATATTTTACAGAACGCATTAACAAGATGGTCATCTGAGACTACTCATTAAGATAGCAAATAGCCACCAAGTTACCGGTGCTTGTTTAAAATGCCTTTTGAATGTGCATGAACTACTGCCTCGAAAGATCCCTGCATGCACAGTAAGAGTGGAGTAGGGACATGCAAGGTATCCATGAAAAGCTGCTCACTGCCTGTCAAAACGGACGGTATTCCATTTAAGGGCATTATGGGATTTATATAATGTTGTTCTGAGCTTTAGCAGCTGATGACTTTGTAAAAATATTTGATAGGATACTGTTGCCATCAGGAGACCGCTGTAAAATACCGCTGCTCAGAATTAAGGCACAAACGAGGCCAAATGTCAATCAGGAATCAACATTTTATTAAATGTGAGAGAGAGAGGGAGAAAAAGGGGGAAGAAAGAAAGCAAGCAAGATAGTCACCACCACAGATCTCTGATGCATCCGGGGGTCTGATACCTCCAGGGGTCTGGCAGCATCAGTGGGTAGTGTGTGCTCGAGTGGAAGGCGGGGGGGAACGGAGAGGCCCCGTGCAGGATTATCAGGTTTTTATGGTGTCTCAGTCCCCGCTCCTCGCCTCCTTTGTTGGCCCTGCAGTTTTTGCTCTCTGGAATGGTTAGTCACAGTGTACCAGGCTCGACAGGCCAGCTGCTTGTTCAGTGTATCCTTGCAGTATTCAGGGGCAGGGTCCTAGGTTCTCATCCATCTTAGCAAATGCGTGACTGTGCAAAGTTTACTCTCTGGACACATTGTATTGGTGAAGTAGAAGCCACAGCATCCTCAGGAGCAGCGAATGTGAGAGCCTAGCTTCCCAGACCATAACTTTTTATCTCAAGTTCCCATGGCCTGAGCTTTGGAAAGTCCCAAGCTTGTTCATTGTCAAAGAGCCACATCCTCCCAACAAAGTGGGCCTTAAGAAACTTCACAAAATGCTTGAGACACTGTATAACTCGACTGCTACAGGTACAAGCCCTGGTTCCACCACAAGTTTGACTATTCATGACAGCTGATTTGACTGATGAAGACATCACAAGAGCTAGCTCAATTTCTTCCATGTGCTAACTGTTGTCCTCGCTCTTGGGAATACACCCCTGTTAGCTTAACCCAGGACATGAGGAAAGTGAACAACCTCCTTCCCAGGGCAAGCACACATGTAGAGGACACTGCACTTTGGCAAGGAAGGCCAAGGATTTTGCTGGCTGAATTGCCTGAGTGCTTCTCCTTAGCCACCAGGCCTCGCTCCCAGGCTGTCCAGCACCTTCATTGCAGCGTGCTGGTGGGGCCGGCGCCCGCAGGCCTTGTTTCCTTTCCACTTGAGGAAGCTATTAGGAACTGGTTACTGGGTTACTGGTTAACTGGAGCGGGATGGATGCTTTCTGCACTTTGTCCTCAGTTCCTGTCCCAGCTGCAGAGCCAGGATGTTTGTCCTGCCTCAGCAGCTGACGGAAGCAGCGGGGATGGATGTTGTACTGTGCATGATGCAGGAACCAAGGGGTCACAGCACCGTGTTCATCACGACTCTGTCCTGGGTGAGAGAGCATGTTTATTCCTCTGTATTGGCCTGAGGTTTCAAATATTCCCCCCCCCCACGTGAGGATATCTGCAAGTGACTGATAAAAAGATAAACTTGGACTCCAAAGAGTGTCCAGAATTGCCTCGTGCTCACACCGCTTGGACACTGACCTCGAAGGGCAGTTTCAGATTTTGTTGGCCTGCTCCAGACTGGGCATTTCATTCCAGATGCATACTGAAAGTGGAGTGTTCTTGCACAAAGCTTTCCTTCTGCCATGAAGTAGTGCTTCNAAGAAAGAAAGAAAGAAAGAAAGAAAGAAAGAAAGAAAGAAAAAGAAAAAGAAAAGATCTCCCTGTTTTGTATATTATGATGAATATCTTGTGCCTGGGAACAGGTGTTGTATGCCATTAAGCCAGGTATCATCTGTAGGCTCAGTACACCTCTATTATTTACTTGCAGTAGGCTGTTAGTTATTCTGAAATCTCATCTTGTTCAAATATTTTTAATTTGCCTTAAACTGTGATTTTCCACATAGTGCTCTCTGACATTAAAAAACACCAACAACAAGATCTCTGGGTTTTCTTTCCTTTGTTGTTCATAAAGTTTTGGATAAAAGGATTTAGGCTGCAGCAGAGATGACTTAAGTGCTCTAGTTAGGAAGTAACTGTACCTGTGAAAAACAGGATCTCCCTTGCATTGCTCAGTGCCAGCCAATCCTTAAGTATACCACATCATAAGGCTTCAGGATTTCTTTGTAGAAAATTTTCTTATCTTCTAAATGTATTTATTAAAAGCTCAAACCATGGCCAGTTTGCACCTGACCAGACCCAGGGAGTTCATCTGACCTGCTCACTGTAAATCAAGGGTGCAACCTGCCCAGAGGCAGGGGTAGAAGGTGCAGTGAGGGGGCTCTTGCCTGTGCTGCACCTGGGAAATGAGGGGAAACACTTCAGCTGGGCATCAGAACCAGGCTAGGAAAATAAAGCCTTCCCCGCTAATTGGTTCCTAAGCACTATTCACTTCGCTTGTGAACAAACTCACTTGCACCTCCACGAGCACAAAGTACTGCCGTGGCCCCATAGAGCAGAGGAGGGAATTAAAAGGCAGAGCTTGTTCCACGCATGTTTCAGCAGGGCAGTGAATCAGTGTGACCCACAGAACCTGGAGACCGCTCTGGGCTGGCACAGTAGCTGGCTCCCTGAAGCCCTGGGAGGAGTGGAGTTGATGCTTGCATGCAACAGTCTCCATAACTCACCTCCCTCCAGCCAGGCTGGCTCAGGAAAACTTCTTGGGCACCTCTCTCTGCAGCCAGGAGGCAGTCAGGCTGGCTTCTGCCTGGAGAGGATGGGAGAGGAAGAGAGAGAGTGACAGATTGGAAAAAGGTGCATTACACCTCCAACAGCCTGTGGATGTATGGGAAGCAAGGTTGGCAAAAGGCAGACATAGATGTCCCTGCTGCCAGCTAATGGTGTCCAGTCGTGGGCTAGCCTAACAAAGACAGATAGCAATGGATCAGCTGCGCTAGAGCAAAAGGCTTATTGGCAAGTAACCATTTGCAGCCTACCCTGCTCTTCCCCCAGAATTTTCCGACTGAATTTCCCCACAAACCACTGTCCTAGCACCACCTAGTGTCCAGACGGCCGATTCAGATGTCGTTAACGAGGGAATACAGGCAGCTGGGGGGGGGAGTAAGATACAGGGTTTTTTTGTGGTTGTTCTGGGGGTAGGTGATTTTTTTCTTTGTCGTTGTTATTATTTATTTATTTATTTATTTATTTATTTATTTATTTATTGTTTTGTTTTGTTGTTTTGTTTTGTTTTGTTGGTTGTTTTTTGTTTGTTTGTTTCAGTTTCCATAGCCTCCTACAGCATCTTCACAAAATTCTGTAGTTGCTGCTGTTGCAACAGCCAGACTATTGCTTTCATTTCCAAATCCTGTCATCTTTTTAGCAAGACAGTCTTCTCTCAGATCTCCAAAATCTCCCTGCATAGAAAAGGGTAGCAAGCAGGTACCATATTTTCACAATGGGGGCATTGAAATCCTCACTGACAGTACAAGTACATCTTGGCTGAATGAAAAAGCACACAGAGGTATCAAGAAGAGACTTTGTGAAACATGAAGGTTCTTAAATGGAGGTGGCAAAGCATGACAGCAGTTAAAATTCTGCTGCTCTAGAGTGCTGGCTTATTTCCAAATGGATGGAGCAATGGAGAGCAGCATGTGCCACAATGAGACTGTAGTTGCCTGGCAGTGTGAGCTGGCATGTAAATCTATAGAAATTATTGCAAAATGCCCCTTTTCTTATGAAGTTAGAAGCACAGCAAGCATGTTGGCATTTCCGATGCTAGCTTGTTGCCAAATGCTGAGTTTATTAACATGGCAGAGCCAGGAACATGCATTTGTAACCATTCTGTTGGTTGTACTGCATCTAAGGGGTTAAGTCTTGCAGTTTGTAAAGTAAAACTCCGTGGAGCAGACTAATTATCATACATAGAAATGACTAAAATCTGACAGTCACATGTCTCCTGGGAAGGACAGCCCAAGAGAATCAGACAACAATGAGGAAAAAAAATATGCTTTGGGGAAAACTTTCCCAAATTTTCAGTAGTTGTATATGGTGTGCTTTCCCCTCGTGTCTAACATTGGTCTCAGACAAGAGGAATACTTTTGATATGTGCATCTCACGATGCATGTATATGGCTATCAAAACCACCCCTAGCCGCTCACGTGGAGGTGCATTGAAGCCACGAGGGCCTTTGGTATGTCACCGGCTCTTTGAGGGTTACCTCATCTTCTAGAGGCCTCTCTAGCAGTGCCCACTGTGTGGGCACTGCCCTTCATGTCTGAAGGGAAGCCCTGCTGGCTGCCAAAACCCACTCATCCCTCCACTCTGCCTAGAGCTCACTATTCCCCAGCCCCTGTCCTGCAGAGCAGGGGCAATATGTCATGAAAGAAACTAGCCCAGCTTGACAAACGTTTGGAGGCCATGTTTTAAATGATTGTTGCTTTAAAATGGAGGAGTGATATGCCTAGTAGAAGCTTAATTAACTTCTGAAAGTGCCCTGCTTTGATACAGATACACTTTGGAAAGGAGGAGAAGTAGCTGCATGAACGAGATACACATGCCCCTACAAAGAGATGGGATTTCTGATGTGTGGATACCCAAACCCCAGCAGCTGCTGAGCTGTGTGACATGAAGGCACTCCACCTGAAGTTTGTCACTGCACAAGTGAGATTGTTAAGGTTTCGGGTGGGATTTTTCACAGCAGATGTTTTTTCTTCACTTCCCATTTGTTTTAATTATTCCTGATGTTTTGCCTATCAAATTGCAGGCTTCTTCAAAGGAAAAGGAATAAGCAGTTGTCATAACAACAAAGCTCTTCATTACCACAGGAACCTTTGACAGCTTTATTTAAAACATTAAAAAAAAATTAAAAGAAAAATCCAACCAATTATTTTTATCAGTCTGATTCATGTTCTTCTTAAACAGATTACAGTGTGTTCTCTAGCAGCTACATTGTGAAGGAAGTATGGCATGAATATTTATTCTAATGTAAACTTCAGGAAAAAAAAAAAAATTAAAAAGAGAGTTTTTTGTCTTTATGAGCTTCCTGTGGCAATAGCTCCCCGTGAATTTTTATTTGAGAGTATGATGCAAAATTTAAAGGTGTATTTTTTACTTTTTTTTGTCACACATGAAGAAAAATGATCACTGTATGAAATAAAAATACTGAGATAATCATTCATGTGTTCTAATCAACTATGCCTTCCCTTTTTTAGGCCGAAAGAGGATGTTAGGATCCTGAAGACACAGGAGTGACGTGTTTGCCAAGGTGATGGAGCCCTTTGTGAAGCTTAGAACAGAATCCTGGCTGAAATCTTCGTCTCGTAATCTCCTGCTCTGCCATTCTGCTGAAGAGAAAGCTGCTGGAAGCTGCTGCTTACTGCTTCCCAGGGCTACGAGGGGCGAGCCGTCAGCAGTGAGGTACAGCCTATGGGCAAGATAAGGGGGCTGGCCTTGGGGGCAGAGACTGTGACCAAAGCGGAGCAGCAGCTAAAGCATCCCTGTATCTTCTCCACACAAGAGAGGCATATAGCTCCCACTGTTTGAATTGTGGACTCATATTTGAAAGATACTTTTCTTGATTTCACATTCTAATTTTTAGTATGAAATAAAGGCTAAATGTCTTTCATCTGTTCAAGGCATTTATAGTATCCTTAGTAAAAGGATTTTTCTACAGCAAAGTGAAGGATAATACTGGAATTGTTAGGCTCGTATCCCTTAAAATAAGTTACATTTGTCCTCAGTTTGAACAGAGATGTTTCTTGCTGGGCGTAATCAACAACTTAATTCTTTCTCTAAGCCAAGGAAAAAATGAATATCTGCAGAGACCTATCATTCTGTCTTCCATCCATAAAAGAATATAAAAAGCAGCTGTTGCATTTATCTTACAAAGATGATAGCTGCAAATTGCCTTGTCTCACAGGCGCTTATACTGCAGATGTCCATAATTCTTCTGTCACGACAATGACCAAGAAAAATCAGGGGAAATCCCAAAAAGATAAAGCCAGACTCCCTCCTTACAAGAACAGATCACTTAACCTTAGCAATGTGTTGGGACCATAGTATCCAACAGTTTTTGGACTGTGATGCTTTTAATTAATTTTTAATGAGGACTAGCTACACACAGAAGAACTCATTTCATTCCTGAGAGGACGTGATGGGGTGTGCTTTGTATATTAGTTTCCTTATAGCCTACTTCATCTACCCATAAGTTGGGTTTGACAGCTTCACTCTGGTGGGAAATACGGCTGTGACTCTCCCGTTACATGAGATGGTGTAGGGAGTTATTATTTAATTATGACAACTACACACATACAAGACATTGCATTAGGAAACACACATACACCATCTGCTAGATACCATGATTTAGCTGTAGGCGTACAAGAGCAGAGTCTTATGAGCATTAACTCTATTCTAGGAGACTATAAATGCAAGTCTCCTTGCACAGCAGTGCCGAGGGAGGCATTCAGAGAGAGAACATTCCTCGATGATATAGTCATTACTGTTTCAGAAAGACGTTAATTTTTACAATAAATAAACTTAATCCTTTTACGCAGATCGTTTTAGAAAATAAACAGGCCATTTTTATGAGCTACTTAGAACTGGGGCTGGGATGGGATTTGCAGTAAGATCTTGCATACACTATAAATTGTAAGCAATTTTTAATTCCTGGGGAACTACTGCAGATCATTAGTTGCTCTTGTTTTTTAAATAACGTATAGATGCAACATTTCTGTGTGTTTCAAAGCATTTAAAAAGGAAAAAAACATTGCCTGGTGGCAATAAGTTGCTGATTACAAAAGAAATAAGATGATCATAATCCATGCACTTTCATGTTCTTAACACGTGATCTTTGCTTCTGGAGAACTTGTACGGAAAATGGAGGATGCGAGAGCTAGTAGGGGCCTGGCCATGGGCCTTGGAAGCATGAACACCCTTGGCTTTCAGGCAATCTTCTGTCCTAGTCATGTCTATAACTTCAGCTGAGGCTAGCAAACAGTTAGCTGGTTCTGGTACCTTTAACCACTGCCCCCACTTGTAAAAAGAAAGCAAGAATACAGTTTTGCACCCACGAGAATATTACTGTCCTGTATCAAGGGGGCTGTGAACAGTACTGAACCATGAATGCATGATTCTGATGTGGACTGTTGATTAATGCTTGCTGGAGAAATAACACGCCTGCTATCTTGAGAATAACAGAGGTGTCTTTGTGATGAAGTATGGAAGAAATAAACAATATCAGTGGCCACAGAAAGTCATTTAACGTTTTCTCAAGCAAATCTTGAGAGGTTACAGATTTTGCCTTTTGGTCAGCCCCAAGATTAATGCATTTACATGACAGTTCCTGTTTTCACACTGGATATGATATAATTCCTTGGCTAGGCGGTTTCACAGGTTTGGCGGGAGTCTGTGGAGAGGCTGAATCACTCAGCCCCCAAACAGTCCAGCTTTCAGGGAGGAGAAGTGGCCTGCCATTTGGGCTGATGCTGCTGACCTGGCACCATGTGGGCTTGGTTTGCTGATGTGTTGAGCATCTGCCTGTGAGCCCAGACAAAGCTGCATGGCAAGAGACTCCGCCCCTTTCTTGTAAACCAGCAAATCTAATTTTGTTAGGAAATCTCATTTTCTCTTTAGCGGCAAAATTGATGCTCAGGCACTGTGGAAAGGAGCTTGCAAAGCCTTTAAGAGGTCAGTTTGGGCTGTGTACAACAGCATTTTTGTGTCGTTCCATCCCGGAAGCACCCTCAGTTCAGCAGCTACAAGTTGATGAAAAATGTTTTCATTCCCTGTGGCAGAAAAGTTTCAGTAGGATGGTGTTCTTTTTCTCACTCTTCACTGAGCCAAGCAGTCGTGCCTCACAAGTACAGGAAAGCAAGACATGGAGTGTGGCTTTATTCTGGGAGCCTCAGGGAACTGCTGTGGATCTGGTCACCATCCTTCCCCTCCAGATAATGCACTCACTGCAGGGAAAGTGGTTCTACATCAGACCCTGGCTTGCCCATCCTGCTCCAGATACAGCGATACCTAACACAAACACAAGCACCGGCCAAGGATCTGTGTTAACAACCCAAGCCATGGAACCGGGCCTTGAGTGAACTGAACTGAAGCACCTTTGGTGCCTGCTGACCCTAAGAAAATACCTGTCACGTGCTGAATGAACATCGCTCCCCGCACACCCTTTTGCAGGGTGGTCCAGGGTCCCTTCAAACCCTGCAGCTGTCCATAATGCTTGCTTACTTTAAAACAACACCTTTTAAGCAAATCAAATGCCTAGCAAAAGAACAAGCAGATGAAAACATCAGTAGTTTTGTCTGGTAAAGTAGGTAGATGGTTTTTGTGTTTTTACTTCTAACATGTGATTCATATTGTAAATATAAACTGGGTAACAAATAGAAAAAGTGTTTTCATCATGAAGGGGACTGTAATTCCCAATTAAACAATGCCTAATAAATGTTGATACTGTTCAGCGATGTTTCACACAGCGTGCAGGCCCCTAGAACTCCTGTTTGTTTCTAAAGTGATTAGGTCACACCACTCAGTTTCCCCCAATTTATTTAAATCTGTTACCTTATTTCAAGTGCTAATTATCCCTCACAACAAACAGAGCCTTGTCAGCTGCAATTACTGGCATTACAATAGATTATCAACAGAAAAGTGTGTCTTGAAGCAAGAAGTGTTGCCTTGGTTACCAACCCAAAATGCTCCTGGATTGCATCTGTAGCCACAATTTCCTGATTATACCTGAAATATTTCATGAACGAGGCCCCTCTTTTTCTCCTATATTAGTACAGCATATCATAAGCCAAATTTTACCCCATGGAGTTGGGATTTATCTGAAGGTGAAATGTGGAGCTGGCGGTGGGTTCTTAAAGGTGGAAGAGAAGGTTTATGCTTCATGTGAACAGGGGAATGCATTTTGCTTTTGGAGCTGGTGCATAAAGGAGTAATTCCTCTGTCTTCACAAGTGATATGTCTGACTTGTAAATGAGAATAGGCTCTTGTCCAGTAAACCAAAGCAGGTGTGTTTAAAAAGGCCGTTCTCCTTTCCGCCAAACACTTTGACGTGTGTGAAGAGCTGGCACGGAGTAGGGATCCTTGGACTGGATGTAAATGCAGTTTTCAGGATAGCTGTGAGATTGGGATTTGATTTGCCTTGGCAGAAGGATAAATGTCAGCTGTGAAAGAAGTGCGAGCTCCAAGTTCAGGCGAGAAGTTTGTAGGTTTGGTATGTCTTTCCTCCTGTGTCACACAGCCAAAAGCTAAATGCCTCTGATTGCCTAAGCAATATCTGCTTACAGTCCATGTACGGATGCTTAAAATAGGAGGGAATCAAAGCCGGTGGAGATACAATGCTTGAGTCTTAGTGACCTCGTCAGCAAAACAAGATGTCAGGAAGGTGCATCAGTCTTTAAAGCGGAAGATAGAAGAAGGACTGGGATGCCTCAGTGGTACTTCCATGGGATACAGCCAAATGCACCATAAACTGCAGTCTTATTTGAACCCTAGCTTTTGACTCAACCTTTTATAGGCAATTTTCTCCTTACAGGCTTTCCAAGTATCTCACAATCCACCTTTGTGGTCACAGAGAAGCATCCTACTCTTGAAATGGCTGACCAGCTTGTTGCCTAAGCCTGACTGTGCTTAATCCTGATCAAGATCTTCAAAGAATAAATGTGTACATTTGCTTCTCCAAGAGGAGTCTGAAAATTTTGCCTTTTTCAGCCTTCCGGTAGGAGCTGTGCCCCAATGCAGAAGAGAATCAGCAATGATTTGGGCCAGGGAGAGGGAAGGAGATCATTGCTGGCTTTGTGATCAGGGCATTTAGCTTGAAAGAGAGACTCCTGAGTTCCAGTCACAGCTGTTTATGTATTTTACCCATGTAAAATACATGTAATGTAAAATACATCAAGTTCTAGGAGCGTGCACTGGGACTCAAGGCTCTCCCTTTCACAGGAAAGCTCTAAATAATAATCTGAAAAGCCACAGTCCCTCCTGCTTATGCACACTCCTTCTCCTCTCTCTCTGGCCCAATTAGTACTGAAGCTCTTCAGCTTTTCAGAAGAGGACTGAAGTGGAGTGAGGGCTGCCTGCCTTCACACGGGGCCGTGCTAGGGCACATGGGCATGTGAGCACGGCAATACATAGCCTGGTGGTTAGCGCAGGGCATGTGGATCCAAGCCCCTGAGGTTGAGAAAAGAGTCATGGTTGTATGTGCTGGATCTTACTTAAATGCTCTAGCACTGCCAACCCCCCAGTGCCGGGTTCTTCAGTGTGAAATTGCACCCCTCTGAGGGCTGGCTACAAAGCCGATCAGACACAGCTATGGAAACTTGATAATCCCTGAGCTGGAGAGAGTCCTGCAAGGGCTACAAAAGCAAAGCAAAGGTCTGGGAACCCAACACAGATCTGCACAGCCAGTGCCCAGGATGGACGCATTGTTAGAACGCCATTGCTGGTAGCCTAACAGGGCCTTCTCACAGCACAAGTTTCTTCGGGCTAGGCAGGAAAAGAAGGGTACTGCCATACAGCTCCTTCACAGGGCTGCTTCGAACATCAAATGATTAATTCTAAATAAACAGAAGTTTAAATAAAAAGCAGGTTTTAAGGTGGAGTAGGTAGGGTGAGGAGGAGAGCTGGGGAGAAACAGCAGCACAGAGAGGTTTCAGCGTAGAGAGAGGGATAGCTTCAAGGTTAGTTCATTATGCTCCTGCTAAAATCAGATTTTGTCTGCTTTTTCCTAACTTGTGCTTTTGCACTGTCCCTCCCTCTGATATCCTAAATACACAATTGGGAAGTAATATAGATAGATTTCTATCAGTCCTTGATATTTGATGTGTTTGGTAGTGCTCTGCAGCTCGCAGAAGGATAGTTGCCCCCTGCGTGGTTTGTAGGACTGCTCACAGATGAAGTGGGCAGAAGCAGGTTTGAGCCATTGTTTAGATGTGGTGTTTGAGTGGCCTCTAATGCATTTTGTCTGCATGGAGCCAGGACTGGAATACATCTAAAAGGCTTCCCTACTGGAGGGCAACAGGTTTTGATACCCACCAGTGCCTGAAGGAAAGCAAATGTGTGATTTGGACCATTGTCACGGACTTTTTTTCACAAGGAGAGTTGTCACATCGCAAAAATGTGAAGCTGTACAGAATAGCATGCTGTCTGCAGAATATATTAGTCGTACTCTCCTATTATTTAACGATGTAACTATGGCTATTTACCAATCTTAGATTGCCAAATCATGAAGGAGAGCAAAACTATGTGAAAAATTTAGCTTGTCTATTACAAAAAACTACTCTAGCTGAGCCTATGTTACTACATGTTTTAATAAGAAACAAAAATGTATTAAGAAAAACTTATTTTGTTATTGTTTACCTTAGAGGTGAGTGGTTCTGAAACTGCTTTTTTTGTTGTTTTTGTTTCTATATAACAGTGGATTTTGAAGTTTTCACAAGAAATAGAGGTCAGTTTCCTCAGGCAAGTTGAACAAATCATTTCTGATGATTTAGTCAGGAGTGGTGCTGTGGTCTTCTTGTAATCATACACCCAGCACCTAGAATGAGGTGTGCAAATCAATCTATTTTGTGCCTTTAAAATAAATGGATATAAAAGCCCAAATTTATTGGAGAAAAATAATTCAAGCTATTTTTTTTGTGTGTGTGAACAATGGAAGTTTAAAGGAGAAAGACAAAACCACTGGAAAAGTAAAAATTACTGTAATTGATACTTTTTTCTGTCATAGACTAAAATTAACAACACTGTGCAAGCACAGAACAAAGGGAGATACTCTGCCCCAAAGACTTTACAATAAGAAAAATGCAACTAAAAATGCAGCCAGATCCCTTGATTTTCTTGTTTGATGGCCCTCCTCTGAACACCTTTTAATTTTGATCTTTATTTGCAATGCTTGCTTGTGCATTCCTTGCAAGCTCCAAACTCCTCAGGGCAGGGTGCATGTGAGCACCGTAGGACTAGGCCCTTGTTTTGTTTCGTATCAAATGTGCTTGTTTCTCAGATGAGGAGCTCCTGCAGAATAGAAATAACTAATGATAGTGTGACTACTTGAAAGCCACATGGAGGGAGAGAGGGAGGGAGGCAGGGAGGGAAGGGATGCTATTCACTTCAGCAGTACAAATAAAGCAAGAGCTTTCTTTTTCTACAGGCATGTGTGGGAAGGGCAACAACAGAGCAATTACATGGTGGGTGAGAAAGGGGATTTTGTCACTTTGGCAGTGCTGACAGACAGAAATAAACTGCTTCTAGGGGGATAGCAGGGTAAGAACTTGCACATCAAGAACATAAACAGATTTAAAATGGGCCCTTAAGGAGATTTATTGAGTTTTTTTTTTGTTTTTTTTTTTTTTTTAATTTAAGTGCCTAAGGCCTCTACTATGTCATTGTGTGCATGCCAAGAATCAGGAGTGGGGAGAGAGAGTGAACAAGTTCCATCTGAAACTGTTCAACTGCTAGAGTATGATTGCAGCCCCCTACGCAGCTGTTCCAGATATGGAGGAATGGCACATTCAATGTGTAGGGCCTGGGAGGGAGGGAGTCATGGTCAAGAAGACACAATGGAAAAACTCTCCCACTATTCTCATTTTTTAATATAGGAAAATAAACTGAAAACTTTTCAAACCAATAGACATTATCTATAGGATAGATAAAAACAATACTACTACTCTTCATGGTGTCCAGAGAGGTATAACACTGCTTAAGAGCACATGAAACCATCACCAGGATGAGGCAACAATCTGAATGCTGAGGCATGGCATTTGAATTGACACAGAGAGTTGCAATGCAACCGTCCTGAATTGGCAATAGCAGACCGATGTAAACGTGAGAAATAATACATGGAAAGTACAGGAATATATTCACACACCACAACTTCATTCTGCCCATCTCTATCTCTTATGCCCATCTCAGAGGGAACGCCTTGACACAGTAAATCTAGCTACTTCCTTCTCCTCCCTAGGTTTCACCCACGATGCCAACAACCAAATATGAGTGGATCATCATTTGTGCTGCCAAGACCAGGCAACCATGGCACTCTTTTAGTCCAATGATGCTTTTAACAGCAGGCTGTGCTGCCACGGAGTGCACTGCAGCTAAAAGAGAATCAGCCTGCCTTCAGCAAGACAGCCTAGAGATTTTTTAGATGGCAGATGATTGGTGATGTCATATAAAATTGACAGCTTCTCAGACAAAACGAAGAAGCTTGACTTAATGAGTGCTGTGGGTGGGTGTATAAGCAAAGACTTTTCTAAGAATTATCACTACCTGGGAAAGGCAATTTTGAGCTGAATTGACATTCCAGTAATTAAGAGCCAACGTAGAAAATCTTGGTTGTTATAACTATTTAAATTTCCAAATTGCTTAGTTTAGAACTGCTTATGGTTGAACTGCTACTGACAGCTCCATCACTTTCTATTCTCAGCCACCTTGACTGGCAAATTGATGAGGTCTGTTATCGCACATCCACAGTTCCATGCTGGTCCCAAAAAGCAGTACCTCGAGCAGACTAACGAGTACCGACAGTGGTCAGGTCAAATCACAGTGATTCCAAATTTATATCCACTTCTTGATAGTGTATATAGACGTTAAAAGGGTCACTGAGTGCCTGAGTCTTGAAAACAACGGTGCAGGGTGTTGCAGTATTTCAGGCATTTAAATTTACTTTGTTGCAGTGTGGTTTATATCAGACTACTTGGAAGCCTCTCATATAACCTCTCATCTAACACTGCTGGGCTAACAGAAAACTTCTTTTTTTTTTTCTGGCTAATGCTTTTCCAGTGTATTAACATGTTTGTGTGGCCTGTATTTTAAATGGCTAATGCTATTTGGTGGTGCTGCAAACTTTTTTCATTGAGATGGGAAGAAGAAACATCTGGATGAGGTTGCATTATGTCTTGAAGAAACTTTCCTAATTTTGAAAGTGAACCACTGTACAGCTGGTTACTTTTGTTCTCTTGTTCTCTTGTCATACCAAAGCCACAAAGATTGGGAGAGAGAAACCATATTTTTATTTTAACTATTTAGAAGACTTTCTGCATTATTGTGCAAGAGTGAAGGCATTGGATCTCTTTTAGCTTTAGCATGTTGGCCTCTTTTTTCCCCCCTGTAAAAATGTATTAACTTTCCATGTACTTTGTTCTGTCGTCTTAGAGACAGATTTTTTTTTTTTGGTCCCTCTTCCTCTGTACTGTCACTTTTGATTCACAGTTGCTAAGCGTTGCAGAAGCTCACCAGAGGGACACTCTCATAGTGTGATTTGCAAACTTTGAAATAACACCCACCAGCAGAAGCACCATATGCTACAAAGTTGCACAATAAACTGACAGCAGTATTTCATTTATAATTTGAATTTCCAAAAATGTCAGCATTTTTCACGTCAACAAATGCTCTCAGCTTGCAGTGCTTGACTCTGTCCTCTGAATGGACATTAAATTCTGTTAATTCTACTTAAGTTTCTGCAGACTTTATTAAGGACAACCACATTAAAAACAATGCATTTTTACTGTGACAACTTGTGGTATTGAGACAAAATAAATCTATGAATTTTTTGAACATGTAGCTAAGTTGTTGGGTTTACATACCATACAAACTATGTGTAGTTTATGGCATGTGGACTTTGTGGCTCTCTGTAACACTGATAATCCAGTGCACTGTTTTTGATAATAAAATAAAGTACCAAGGAATATTTTTTTAATCAATCAAAGGCAAACTTCACATAAAACACAAGCTGTTCCCTTTGTGGTTAATTTTCATCCAGCTGCACTTAAGTACAACAGAGCCAGCAGAGAAAACTACTTGGCAACACTTCCTAATTAGGGGACGTTAATTACAGCTAAATACTATACAATTTCTATGTTATAAGAGTTCATCTAAATCAATGTTATTATGGTACTAAAGGAATTAATAATGATTTCATACTTAGAGGCTGTTGCCAAACTACCCATTAGTTCAGAGTTTAAAATGACTTTACAATGAAATCTCTAAATCTGCATTACATAAAACACTGGAACATTCACAGACAATCACACATGGCACTTCTATTATGCATTAATAACTGTGCCTGATGGCATCTCTTTTTCTTGCTGGAGTGTTGATGGAGAGTGTGAGAGAGAGAGGAAAAGGCCCCAGGAGACAAGGCATATATCCTTACACACTGCAAAAGTGAGATCTCTCTCCAAGAATGGAGGCTGGTCGACTGAGAGATTTGATGCTGAGTTCAGGGAGGACACTGGCAGACCTGTGACAAAAACACGGGTGCCTCATACACTAGTAGCTCAAACTGCAGTGCTGAAATACCAGACTAGGGGTGTGTAGGGCTGCGCAGTGGGATTGCAGTGCTTAAATCCATTGAGGTACATGGCTCCCAGCTCCCCACTTCTGACATGCCCCTCCACTTTGGATGGAGAACTTATGGTAGAGCTGACACATGCTAACATGTCCTTCAGGGAACACAGCCTTGTTTTAAATATAACACAGTGATTAAATCACTCTTCTTGCATCTTCCATTTCTTGCAGCATCTGCCTTGTTGAAATTATGATTTAGCATTTCTAAATCAATGCAAATTAGAAAAAAGGAGGAACATAAGGCTACTATGCAGATGGAGAATTTCTCTCAGGTTAGTTCTTATTAAACAGAGATCCACAGGTGCCTGCTGCTGTCAGAGCAGCCACTGCTTAGTAGCCTTGTCAGTAAAACAGAGATCAAGAGCACACAAGATGCATAGAGCAAACTAACACCTGGTCTGCACAGGGCCATGAAGCTACCAAGCTACAAGCCCGCAGGGGCTCAGCACAGACTTAACAGGGAGGAAGTCTGAATTGCTTAAAGCCCTTTGTGCTTGCTCAGTTTGCAACAGCTCTAGACCATGCACTTTCCCTAAGCACAATTTGTAGAACTTGTAGTGCTCTCCCTGTGCTGCAAGAGCTTGTTGGTCTTCTCCTCATGCAAAGTTGCTGCTACCCTGGAAAACATTGAGCTATACACTTCATTTCCAGTGCCATGGGGAACGTCCCCGTTACTATCTAGCTTTTTATTTCATTCTGTTTTTTTCATTCAGTGTGACAGAAGAGGTACGATATATACCGACATCCACATTCTGTTTGCTTTACAAATTCACTGGTTTATTTCTGAGAAAAAAAGACAGAGAATGATTAGTGCTGTTGCAGGGGAAATTTTCTCAAATCACATGGTTTAAAGTAAATCAGAATCAAAGCAGTTTATTCTTTTATTAATTACATTTAATCAACTGGCAATCAGTGAACTATACATCCAGGGTCTTTATCAGCAACACAAGAGAAAAAACACAGTATGAGATTCCTACTAAATGTAAGTAAACACAGATTCAACAAAGGCTTTCCGTAAGTAATCACAGAATCGTAGAATCACAGAATATCCCAAGTTGGAAGAGACCCACAGGGATCACTGACTCCAACCCCTGGCCCCACACAGCACCACCCACACCCAAACCCTGTGTCTCAGAGCGGTGTCCAAACGCTCCTTGAGCTCCAGCAGCCTGGGTCCATGCCCACTGCCCTGGGGAGCCTGTGTCATGCCCACCACCCCCTGGTGCAGAACCTTTTCCTAACCCCCAGCCTGACCCTCCCCTGAGGCAGCTCCATGCCGTTCCCCGGGCCCTGTCGCTGTCCCCAGAGAGCAGAGCTCAGCGCCTGCCCCTCCGCTCCCCTGGGAGGGAGCTGTAGGCCGCCATGAGGCCTCCCCTCAGCCTCCTCTGCTCTGGGCTGAGCAAACCAGGGGACCTCAGTTGCTCTCTCACACACCTTGCCCTCCAGACCCTTAATCATCTTCGCACCCCTCCTTTGACACTCTCCAATAGCTGTATGTCCTTCTGACATTGTGGCACCCAAACCTGCCCCCAGTGCTCGAGGTGAGGCCGCACCAGGCAGAGCAGAGCGGGACAGTCCCTTCCCTCACCCAGCTGGCAGAGCTGGGCCTGGTGCACCCCAGGGCACGGTTGGCCCTTTGGGCTGCCAGGGCACACTGCTGGCTCACGTCCAACTTGCCACTGACCAGAACCCCCAGACCCCTTTCTATGGCACTGCCCTCCAGCCTCTTATCTCCCAGTCTGTACATAGATCCAGGGTTGTCCCATTCCAAATGCAGAATCCTTTAGCTCTGGTTAAACTTCATGCAGTTGATGATGGCCCAGCCCTCCATTTTGTCAAGATCTCTCTACAATGCCTCTTTACTCTTGAGGGAGTCAATAACTCCCCCCTCAAAATTTTAACCCCACCCACTTCTTCTCACATCCACACAGTTACATGTCCCCCCAAAGATGAGAAGGCACTCCACACGGTCACCCCACAGTGTTGCCATGTGCTGAAAACCACACCATCAGTCCACTTGCAGCATTCAGTGGGAAGGAGGCAGAGCAGACCCTGATGGAGGTGGGGATGCAGTGGGACAGGTTTCAGCTGCTACTTTGTTACTCACATCTCTCTCCACCTTACTAATTTTCATGCACCTGTAATGCACATTTCCAAGTTAGCACCTGGTCTTGATTACTCGTTAATCCAGTGATGGTCACCTTCTTCTTCAGGCTTATAAGGGCTTAGGCAAAGAGTTTAGGGTATCCCACTCAGAGACACCACTTACACTCCTTTCCATTGGCTCTTTCCTAGCTGCTTTGCTGAGAGGGTCCTGTGTGGGCCCTTGCAGAAGGGTAAAAGAACCCTGCAGGAGTTTAAAGACTGCCAAAGCAAAGGCATACAGGGTATCACAGGAAAATCCCTGAGCTTTGAAGAGCTGGCCTCCAACCAAGTTCTTAAAGTTTTCCTACACTGCCCCAGAAAGGAGAGGGATCAGTAGACAGATGCAAAGTTAACGCTTTCTGAGAAGTCAGATGTGGAAACTTTTGCTGCAGAGGAAATGTTTTAGATTGATACAGGTATCCACAGTTACCTAAAGAAGACAGGCAACACTGGGAGATGTGAAAGCCTTTACCTGAAATAATCTCCCATGTAGGCTATATTTCTAAAAGTTTTGTTCTAGCTGTGGACACAAGCAGTAATGATGACACAGCCTTCCTAATCTGAAGGTTATCCTTTGCTGGAGAGAGATCTGCAGACATCCAGCCAGCTGGCTCTCATAGGAATGTGTGCACAGCATGTTGGTGTGGGAAGTCCCAGAAGAATGAGAAGCACAAGGCCAAATATGCCTGAGAGCCAGCCAAGAAGGCAGCAGTGTAGTGAGTAGGTTTGTGTTCGTGGCCCCGGGTATCACTGGCCTGGGAGATAATTAACCTTCTTGCTTGTATCTTGCTTCCACTCATGTCACCACTGCCATTCTTTACACAGACAGCAGAGTACTATGCCTGCAAACCAAGATCTTTTGCTGTTTGGTTCTAGCAAACTCACTTTTTGTTTAAGATACCATATCTGTATTAATACTAAAATGGTGTTTTAGTAAAACTTTTAGTAACATTT
Organism: Alectura lathami; assembly: GCA_013399715.1. Classification (NCBI taxonomy): domain Eukaryota; kingdom Metazoa; phylum Chordata; class Aves; order Galliformes; family Megapodiidae; genus Alectura; species Alectura lathami. The sequence continues at coordinate 772,377 of VXAV01009322.1, read as the reverse complement.
ATGCTAGAAGCACCCTAAGTTCTGCACCTTTTATGTATGGAGAGAAGGGTTGACTGCAACGGACTGCTATTTTGATAAGAATACCTTCTGCTTAAGAACTAGTTTTAAGGTTATTTCTCAAGTGTTATTCCAAATCTATGTTATAAAATGTTTATATGTGCACTTCAGAGCATGGTTATGGTATAGCTGTAAAAGAAGGGGAAAAAAAATAAATAAAAAAACAACACAACTGGTTTCTTTTCACATACTTAAAGTGTCAAAAGCAATTTGCTGTTCTGTCACCCTCGGGCTGTGCAAAGCTAACCCTCACAAGCAGCCGCACACTGCTAAGTGCACGTATACTCACCAGCACTCAGCTCACTCCCTGGCACTCATCACCTCACTCAGTCACAGGCTGTCCCGAGAAACTCAGAGCGAAACACAGCGGTGCTGTCACCTTAAGGATGTGAAAGGAGATGTTCCTGTGACAATAAAAGCACTCCTAAGTGCACCTCCAATCATAAATCATTTTCAAAATTGCTCCTGGCTTTTTAATTTCTTTCATTTGTGGAATTTATAGCACGCTGACATGCCAGAATGTTTATTCCATGGTCTGCCCATCACGTGGTGCACCATTGGCACGACACCAGGCTTCAGCCTGTATTAATCTAAACCTCTGCAATGATCATTTGCGATTTTTAATAAATGACTGATACTTGTATGTGTGTAACTGTTAGTGATTAAAATTATCATCAGTACAGGGTGCAGACTGTTTCAGCCTTTTTTCATGGATATTTGCCATTCTTCCTTTTTAGTATTACCATCACTGCAACAAAAAGCTTCTTGTTTGAAAATTATTTATGGAGCATTGCAGAGCTTTATAAGATTTTCATACACCACTCTGCGAGCTGGTATCCTTTTGGATTAGAGTGTACTCTCAATTTCAGCTCATGGATGAGAATTACTTGATTTCTTTTCATAGTTCTCAGCTCGAGAAATGGCCATGAATATGTATTGCGTCTTTTGACATGCTCCTTCATGCTGGCTTTTGGGAAAGGCTGAGCAGAATCACAGAAGTTAGAGGGAGAGTGGATCCATTAGGCCATCCAGTGTCTGTGTCCTTGTATTGGCCTGTGCCTCCTGAACAGAGTTGTCTCATCCTCAGCCAGGTCCCAGCTAAGGGGCTTCTGCTGATTCCTTGGTGGGCTGCCAGGCAGCCTCACCTAACTACTTACAGAACTATTCATTGGTACTCACCTCAAGTTTCCCAATTGTTATTTTTGCCTGGTGCACCTGATAATTTCCCAGTGTTTTGTACCAAACCATTCCCCTCCACTGTTAGAATTCACATTTAGCTTTTATTATAGGTCTCCACCAGCATACTATTTCCTATCTGCATTACTGTGACATGTAATGGCACCAGTCATGAACCACAACACTTTACAGCAAGTGATGTGTGAAAATAGAGGAAAAAATCAATCACTGCCTCAATGAGTTAATTGCTCAAATGAATTACATTTACATAACAAACAACAAGAAAGAAATATTAAAATTTCAAAGACAAAGCATTGCAAAGTTATAAAACACTAGTTGGAAGGTTGCCGGTGCCACCGCATCTCACCCTCTGTAAACGCCATCTTCAGTAACAATGCTGTTCTTTAGTCTGTCATTCTTCCAGCCATTCCCAAAACCAAATTCACAGGCAGGAGACTAGGTCTGTGAACCCTCTTCTTTTGGTCTCAGTATTGCTCCTTTCCCAATGAGGCACTATGTCTCTGACAGGTTCACTCTCACTTTTCCTGCCTGGATCACTTTGCTGTTGTTCAGCTGCCAGTTCCCATTTCTCATCTTTTGAGGCATCTTCCCCCCATACCTTTCCTTCTGCTCTCCCTGCTTACACTTGTACTCACCGTTTCCTCCAGTTCCTATTAGATCTAACCTCTACCTGACATACTGTACCACTGTCTCTCTCTCTCTCTAGTCCAACTTTTGGCTGTCATATGAGTTTCACTGCTTCCACGCTGAGCTGCTCCCATTAACATCTTGTGCTGTACGAACACAGTGGAAGGCAGGTGGTGAGGACAGGGGCCATTCTCCCCTTTGCTATGGTTCATGCTCTGAAGTATGGGAATTTAACAGCGAAATCACCAAAATTTCTAGGTGTGGGCTGAAAAACTCCAACCCACTCTGTATTTTTATTCAGCATTTATTTCTGGTTCATTTTTTAGAAGAAAGTTCAGCTGAGGAGGATACCTACCTAGAAAACTGCAGTCCACACAATTATCTCGCCAGCATCACAACTGGAGCATAATGGAGAACATAACATTTATGATCCTTAGCCTAGCCTCTGCCTATAATACTTGTAGTTTCTAACGATCCAAAGCTCTACTTGTGCTTGGCACATGCTTTTCATTACTTTTTCCTGAAAACATCCTATTGACCAACTGTGGTGTGTTCAAACATGCTAGCAGCAATTAACTTACTCATCTGCTTCACCTGTCATACATGTGTCTAAAAGTCTTAGCATCTCTGAGTTTCTGAATGCTGTCAGCAAAACTCAGAGCTCTGATGTATTCTAAGGCGCTGCACATTTTTGTTCTGTATTGCACCAGTTTTACACCCCATTGAGTTCAGGAGAGCAATACAGCAGGAAATTAGGCCCAAAGTACATATACAGGTTTAAATCCATTTGTGTTCTAAAATACTGTAACACACTGCTCTACAGCCCTCTAATGGAGAAAATGGCAGAGACGTTCAGGAAAATGAAACAGAATTAATGCTTAACAAAGAAATCTGCCCTGGAGGCAGAACACACGTTCACTTAAAAGCAGAGGGATATTTTCCTGCAGTTGAAATGGCTGCTGTTTATTCATTTATTAGTTTACTCCAAGCATAAAGTCACGAGTTTTCAGTGAGGTGCAGGGGTGGCGATGAATGGCACGAGATCAGCACCAGGAGCACAGGTGAAGCATCCTGGAGGCCTCAGCCCCAGCACCCTCACCCACAGCCTGCTTGGAGCAGTCACAGCCACAAGGCCTCGGCGAGACAGGCTGCGGCTGGGCAGAGCTGGTGTGTGCAGTGAGTGGCCTTAAATCCTCTCTGAACACTTCCTGCACATCACTAGTATAACCTAATTTGACTGTAGTCTAATACAAGGCATTTAACAAGTGGAGGGCTCTCATGCATTGCTAACGTACCTGTTAAACCCTGGCTGGCCAGGTGGAGTTGTTCCAGGTCAGGCCTCTGTAAGGACAAGCTTCTCCTGCTCGTCAGCGTTTCTCATTAGGTGGACTCTGTTTTGAGACCTTCCCTGGCATTTCAGGTTAAGCCCAATAGAAGTTGTGGAAACTGGGGAACTTCTCTGCCCTCAGCCTGCTGGGGATAGCTGTTAGGATGCCTTCTACTTCTGTCTCAGCTGCCTCCTAGTCAGCTTGAGTGTCTGAAAGAAATAGGAGTTGTGGGAATTTGTATGAGATAATGGTAGGGAAAAGTAATGACATTTCTCTCATGCAGTGTAGAAGTATGGCCTCTTTGGACACCACTAGATTGTTCAAGTATGTTGGAGACTCATGTCTGTAACAGTAGCCAAAGATATCTGTCATTTCTGAGTATTCAGGAGACTCTTCCTGTAAGCTGAGGCATTAGTTGACATAGAGTAGTTTTTTTTTTCTTTTTTCTTTTTTAACCTCCATCCCATATTATAGAGTAAAGGAACAAACCATCTACAGATTATTCTCATTTCATTAGATAAAGTGAACAAAGCAAACAAGCTCCCAGTCCAGCCTCAGCACATCTTCAAGGTGTTTATTTAAAGATTCTTGAGCTTCAGACAGGCCAGGCATTTTTCAGATCACAGATTTCAAGGAGCCATTGTGAAGCACATTTAGCAGAAGGGAGCTGGGATGGCACTGTTTTATGAAGTGGCACTGGTGTTTTCATGGGTACTTGCTATCTCCAGTGATCACTGCGATCTGGCAGCCACGTGGGGAAAAAAAAATGTTTGTGTAGATGTTCCCCACTCTGCTGTTGTCAAACACTGGAACAGCCTGCTTACAAGGGCTGAAGAAATGAGAACAAAGTCCCTGGTGCCTAGATCTATAGTTAGAGGGGCATTACTGGATAATGTGATCCTACCAGCTTGCAGGGTTTATTTTTTAAAACATGAGAGGACTTGTCAACCCTGAAGGGACTGAAAGGGGATGGAGAGGATGAAACTACCTGGATACGCAGCACTGCAACTTTAAAGGTCTGAGTCCCAGAGCTCGGCGCATGCAGTGCATCTGCTTAACATCCCCGCCGCTTCTGGGCTTCAATCTGAGAATTGCTGCGGCATCACGCCACAGAACATCCCCCCCCGCGCTCGCATTAGGTTTCTCTTAGCGTTCAGAGGGAAACAACAAAAGTTTCTCTTTTCCTTTACAGCTCTTTCACTTTCCGCCTAATGAAGGTGGAATATAAAATGCTGAAGGAAAAAGCAGTTTTTCCCCTACAGTAGAATTTCCTTTTCAGTTATTTTTAATCTGACATCTGTTTTAACATGCACTCATACACACTACATTTATTTTAATTTTTCCCTCCCCTGTGTTTTATTATTTACCTCCTGTTCCGAAGAGATCACAAAAGATTACACTTCTGTGAAGCAATAAGAGTGGTGGCGACAATCTCTCTTACTTCTTGCGACTTTTTACCCTTCTGTTTTCCCTTTATCTACATCTTCCTGCTACTCACCTCCCAGAGGCCTTGTTACAGTCACTACCAGATGGGGCGACAGCATTCATGTTTTTTGGGATTGGACAGATCCGTGCTAACTAGAACACAAAGCCCTTCTTGTTCAGAGCCCGCACAGTCACTTTGTTCTAGCTCCGTTCAGGCCCTTCGGCACATTGGAGCAAGAAGCTCTGGGTCAGGCTGTGCCTGTGCTTTGAGGAAAGCCCAAGAGCTTGCTGAAAGCTGCAGAAAGCAGCCAGCACTGAGATGTGGCAGCCTTCAGCCAGAGCTCTGACACGATGCTGACTGAATGTTTCATTTCCCTTGGAAATGAAGATAACGTCCTTAATCAATCTACATGTAATTAAATTAAGAGGTGGAGAATATGCATTCTCCAGCTTCTCCTCAGAAGCTGGTTGCTCAGGTCTGAGCATTAGGGGCAAAAAATTGCTCACAAGTAATTGCTACAGGCAGTTTTAGCACCTCCTGTCCTGCTGCCATTCTGGTAACCCCTGCGGCAAGTTCCTGGTCAGTAATACACCCGGGCTGGTTTGTGAGGCCAGAAAGCATGACAGGGTGCCATGCTTCCTGTAGTGCATCTTCCCTCTGGGCTGCAACTGTAACAGGAACCTCTGAGCTGTGGGATTACCAGCCCAGCCCTGGCACTGGCCTTCACAGAGACATAGGAAGTAATCTGGTTTGTTGGTTTGCTTGTTTGTTTGCTGCAGTCAGTAAGTAGGTGATAACTCATGGAAGTCTTTGAATACAAATAGATCTCATGCTATTAGTGAAATGGAAAAATGAGCTTATCAAGCTTTTTCAATTTTCTGGGCAAACCATCATCTGTTTAGGGGTTTGGTTTTACACAGCACCGCACTGTATAGAAATGACATTTATCACCACTACCTGAGCCTTCCAAGCTCTTTTGTCTAGTCCTCCCATTGAGAAAGCAAGACTTGCAACAACAAGTGTAACACATTCCAGTATCACTTCCTCCATTTGTTAACATCCTTTAAAAAGTTGTTTTCACCTCAGCTAAGGAAGCAATTCTAAACTGATGCTTTTACCATTCAGTGTTTTCAAACACCTCGTATGAATGGGGAGATCTGAAACTGCTATGCCTCAAGAAAGCTTTGCTTCCAGAAGACCACATTTTTCTGCAGTTTCCAAGAATTAGCAATCTACAAGATGCTCCTAGTCCTCAAATCAGAGCCACTTAAAATCACTAGACTCATTAAGAATTGCTAGAGCATCTTGTTGGCACTCCTTTTTGCATCAATGTTAAATTTTATTAAAGGATATTAAAATAACTTTGTCACACTTTCTGGTGGTAAGTGGTTACTGTAGGTCCTCACAGAAAGGATATGTAACCTGTCTGGAACTGAGGAAGGGTCTCCACAATATAGCTGGCTGGGACCTGATGGTCACCTGCCATTTGCTTACTCTTCTCTTTAGGATGTGCAAGGACTGTAACCTTTTCTGATGCTTCTTCCTTTTTAAGACTTACCACCTCTCAGCTTGAATTTGTAGGCTTCTAATAGAAATGGTCAATTCATAATTTCAATTATGGTATCTTCGCATAATATAAATACTTTTATCCTTGGCTGCCCTGTTAAATAAGAACTGACCAGATGGACATTTCCCTGTCCTTTCCTCTTGGGTAGGTTGCATCTAATTAAAAGCAATTCCCTCCCTCTACTCCTACTGCACTCTTTATATATCATCCAGATGTCAGCACTGGTAATTTCAGCAAAAGTGCACCAAGATCTGGATAAAAGTTGCCATTTCTTTTTTTCCTTTTTCTTTTTCTTTTTTTTTTCCCCCCCCCCCCATCCCCCCCCATCCCCAAGAGGAGGCAGAGAGCCAAAATTCCAACTGAGCAAAATAAAATTAAAAGTAGATCAGCTTTTTCTGTCTCAGTAGCATGTGGTATGGTATATAATGGATGTTCTCTGCTTCAGAAGGGAAATGAAAGAATGAACTTATACTACAGATGAAATAAAGATATCAAAGTATTACTTGCCCCAGCTGATATGTGCACTTCAAATATAATCACTATTTAATATCTTTGTTTCCTACAAACCAGAAAAAAAGCTTACCCTTTCTCCCAATTCCCTCTTCTTGTAAATAAGTTGATGCAGAATATTCTAGATTTGCAGTTGCTACTTGACTCTCTTCTTGATTTTATTCTCTTCTTTGCAAAGTGATGTAGTCAACAAAATGAAGCTATTTAAAATCCTAAACGAATAAGTGTTATAAAAATAATAATTAGTATACTAGACTGACTTGCACAAAACATATGTTATACTCTGAAATATATTTATCTAAATATAGATGCATTTAGATAGATAAACAGGCATAATTGCCTGTTCCTTTTCTAATGGCCTGAAGCAGAGTGCTAAATCTGAACTTTTCCCAAAGTCTGTTAAGCTGTGGTACACTGCCCCCTCCCTGGTTACTGATTCCAGGTCCCCATCTCATTTCATACTCTTTGTGCAGCGCTTATGACCGGCTGCAATAGCCCAGATAAAGCCTCAATTCTTCTGTGACAATGGGAAATAAATAGCTTCAAACAGCCAGCCATGATGGGAAAAATGGAAGAGAGCAGTGGAAGCACTGGTCGGGGTGAAGGGCAGCAGGGTAAGTACAAGCCCAGAAGACCACACTAAGAGCACTTCCAGTTCCCCATGGGTGGAGATATACACCCTGCTATGCCAGCCTAAAAACGTGACCTCGAAATGCATGTTAGACCCTGCATCATCCCTTTTCGGCTGTCTCATGGAATCAGCACTAGAGTGAGCCCCTGACCAGCCTCCCCCCACCACGCACCCATGGGCCCAGGAGCTGTGCTTCAGCTCAGCCTGAGGACCTCAGTGCTGCTGTGACCGAAGCTGTAGCGGTGCCAGGCTCCAGCCCTGCCTGTGCCTCCTGGACTTGTGCCGGTGGTAGCTCTGTTGGATGGGCCAAGGCAAAGACAGCCAGCCACCACGTCCTGCTGAGCCATCTGCTTGTTCCTCGGCCTGTCTGAGACTCTCCAGAAGGCCAAAGCTCTCCATGTGCAAAGAGAACCTCTTCCTGCTGAAGCAATCTAACCGCAACAGTCCATGTGCATATCAGAACAGGGTGGGAAAGGTAGGAGAGGGGGGGCATCAACAGAGACACAAACTACTCCTCCAGGCAATTTCATTAATTGACATGTAGCTCTCATGGAAACAGTGAGGATGGTTTTGGTGGCATAGCTGGACCTCTGTTAAGAAACAAATGAAAGCCCTTCCTCTAGAAAATAAATCATCTCTACAAAACAGCTTTTATGTTCACATTGAATGTCCAAGAGACAACCAACAACAAAAAAATTGAACTTTGCAAATGACGAAAATATTGAAATACACTCCAACTGTTAACATGGTTAGAAATAATCAGTAGCACAAGCCTCGTGTGACATTGCTGGCAGGGCATAGCAGAGGGCCAGTGACTTCTTATGACAGACTCCATATTTCTGAAAGTTCAGCAGCAGAATTTCACTCTAAACATGCAGATGTTGGACTTTTCCTTCAAGAAACCTGCAGGGAGATCAGAAGGAAAACCTGTGGCAAAGAAAGGCTGCTTTCCACAAAAACAAACATGAAAACATAGCCACAGGTCAGGCTACTGAGCCCCCATTTGCTGTGCTGAGACCTACACCAGAGAAAGCTTGAGGGCCTTGGGTGAACTGCTTCCTGGGAAATAAAGGCCCATTTTTAGTGCTGAGTACTGCGTACAGGATTATGATTTCTGCATGTGTTGCTTCTCTAATTCTTTCTTCCTACTCAGTTTTCCTGTATGTCCAATGTGTTTTGTAGAGCACTAGTGACTCAGGTGGTTTAACCAGATAAATAACTGAGTTATTATCTTTATGAAGTCAAGATCTCTTTGTAATAAATGTACCTTGTAACTTGATTTACAGCAAAATCCTCCTCCTCTTACTTCCCTGATGAGACCTACTTAAGTCAGTGAGACTAGTCATGATGATAAGATAATTAAGTTTTTAGTACAACTTCGGTTAGTGAGTAGAATGCAGCTCTGAAGTAATGAATCTACCAGTTCCAGTCTGATATTCAAAAGGTGTTGATGATTTAGATATTATTCTTAATGTGCTCTCAGAAAAGTACTTTTTCATTAAAGCTGTAAACCCTGTATAGAACACTGTTCTTTTAAATTAAAGAAATGCAATGGCAAAGTTGAAGTTCAGACAGCACAGCAGTGACACCTGCAAACTGACAGTCAACCTCCCCCCCCTTCCATTAAAATGCAAAGATTTGCATGAATGTGTTTAAAAATGACAGGAGAGAGGAATGGGAGCTTCTAAGCAAGTTAGACTAAAATTTTTAAGAGTGAAATGCCTAAAAATAGATCCCTGAATGCGTAGTTAGGCACCTATATAGAGGCTGCTTGATTTTCAGTTGTTCTGATCACCCAGAGCTCCCATTAACTTCAGGAGCAACTGTGGATACTCAGCTGTTCTAGAAATCAAGCCACCTTTATTCAAGGGACTAAATATGGATGTCTGTGCCCAAGTTTGAGGAAAAAATAATAAAAAAAAAAAAAGAAAGGCTTTCTTCTGCCAAGATTTTATAAAAGAAAGCAATAACCAAGTTTCATTTTCTCAGGTTACAAGGCTTGAAACTGAATCAACATAACAATTAATAGCGCAACGTATCTGTGCAGAAGATTTAGTCAGAGGTGAACGGAAAGCTGTTCCAAGATCTGTAGCTCTTAATTAGCAATCTGAAACATTCCTTAGATATTTCATATTCTCAGACTGCAAAGTGTTACCAGGCCACCTAAATCTTTTTCATAGTATTTCAGTGTTGCCATTAATAAGCTTTTCAGAGTGGTCTGAGGAAGACTTTGCAAGATTAACTTTGCAAATCTGTAAGTATTAACTATTTAACTGTTTCTGAATTACCATTTTTTTTCCACTTTTGGATCAAGTACAACCAGCAGGCTTGAGCATATTTTTAAATACTATAAAATATGAAGAAGAGAGAATTAGGCCTTTAATTCTATCAAATGCACTTGGTTGTCAGAAGACTTCTGAATGCTGTTTTTTTAAAGACTTCTTTTATAAAAATAATCCTGACTTGATTTTATGTTTAAGCCATTGCCAGGTCATGCTGATGTGCATAAGAGCCAGTCACATGGTGGAAAATCTGCAAGAAGAAAGAAAATTCATGATGGAATTACATATGACTATACATTTCAAAGCGTCATGAAAGTAACAAATTAAAGGCATGTCAGATGAAGATGATGAATATTTATTTGTGTGTGTGTGTTCATCAAATATGATGTAGTATACCTTCATATACTTGTTTATATGATCTGAACTAAGGGCTCTTGTTGCCTTGCCTGGGAAAAAAAAAAAAATAATAAAGAAAAAGTAAAGATTTCTGTTGCTTCTAAATAAGCTTTAAAAAACAGGCAAGTAGAAGATAATGCTTTTACTCTCCTTCTAATCTCATTTTGATGATTTCAGCATTATTTCTAATATTCAAAGCATTCAAAACTGCTTATGCTCATTTCAAACTATTCTCTTTACTGTACTATCTTAGGGCAGAGATTTTCCCCATTTTCTGTGTTTTGCTCTTAGATATACTTATTTTAGTGAATATAATGACTAGTACATTATATCTTACAGGGTTTTAGGTGGTACAGTATAGCAGAGCTTTGGTCATGGCTGGGGCCTTTGTGCAATTCCTGGCAGACAAAAAGATGCCACGGGTAAGAAACAATAACTAACTATGCCACATACACTGTCTGTCTTGTTAGACCCAGCAGCAATGGCAGTGGCAAGACAAAAGCTCACATTGCTTTGTCATAACCAGGCACACGATTTTAGGTCAAGTGAGAGGCAGAGACAGCCTGGAAGTGAAGCAAGCCAGTATTATTCTCACTGTGAGAAGGAACCAGGGGGTTTCAAAAGTCATCAGTATTCACTGGACATTTTTGGGTTGTTATACTTTCCTTAGTATTTCAGTTGCTAGGAAAGATGGGCAAGGGAACAGTTTGATGTTTTTTTCTCCTTCAGCCCCCCTACAAAGCTAATATTCTCCCACTAGTAGCAACAGCACAAGAACTCTCAAACTGTCTTCTTGGCTAGAGGTAATATCACCTCATATCCTGGGGCTTACTGAGCATGGGAGTGAAGTTGAGCAGCCCTAACAGTTTAGTCCTTCCCATGACACTATGTTATTTCAACTACACTGCACCCTTCAGGGTACCATTCCCAACTTCCAGTGAGGTAGGTCACAGGCACTAGCTCCTACTGGGAACTACACATTGCCACTGCACCTCATAGCCTATTTGTCTGCCGGGAAACACAGTGACCCACCTCCACAAAAATAAAAGCCATTAGAAAAATGAGGCTTTGTAGGAGGCAATTGCTTTTTCTTCCCCAGGGAATAATCAATATGTAAAACCCTCTCTATCATCAGTATCATTTCCAGAATGAGACCCGATTTTCTCCATAGCATGGAAATACATTGTGAGCAGTTGACACAAAGGGTCTGTAAGGTATTCTGAGGGCAGGCTGAACTGGCAACAGATAGAACTGCAGGGAAGTGCACTACCATGCATTAGCAAAAGACTACATGTGTACAAATTGTAAGTCCCTTTGCTTACTCCATTGTGAGCCTGGCTCAGGCAATTGTCAGCTGCCTGGGATTCCAGAGTCCCAGAGGCCTGTAATGACTGGCCAAATTTAAACCAGTATTGGTCCGGAAGTGAGCTTGTCATTAATAATGCATTAGATGTATGTTCAAAAAGAACCAAAAAGCTTATTCTGCAAAAACAGCAAGACAGCACATGTAGAAGGATAATCCTTTCTCCCCATCTATCTGGAAACTGTTAACAACTAACCTGTTTCTCAATGTCTTCCAGCAAACTACTAGCACCCAGACGAAAGAGCTCTGGTTTTAGCCATTCCACTCCCAGCTCCTCCTTCACCAGCATAAGCCAAGTAATAGCTTCTTTCGCCGTCCGAATGCCCCCAGCAGGTTTAAATCCAACCTTTATAAAGAAAAAAAGAAGTGCAATACACGTTTTCCTTCATTGCAGCCCCAGAAGAGCAATCTAGATGTGTACACTTGAAGTCTAAATGTGCCCGTGGTGTGCAAAACAAACTCCTTTCTTGTAAGTATCTGACTGTAAACAGCACTAGGTCGGGGCGAGTGCTGTGAGCCAACAGGCCTCAGTCCTCACTGAGAAAGATAAAATTTTCATCATGAGGAAGAGCAAGGGAGGGAGCAATACTTTCAGCCCCCATGCACTTTCTCAGGAGAAAAGTTTGAGAGAAATTTGCCCTTAACACATGTTATGTTCAGGCAGGTCCTTGAGTATCTATTGGTGTATCACCTTCTTCTCATGTTGCAACTTAATTCCAAATAAATAACAACAAATACATATGCAATAATGTAACATCAAATATGCTGAAATAAAGCATGCAATGCAGCTGACTTGTGTTGAGAGTGCCACAGTAATATATAGTTGGGCTGTATATTCAAACTTATTTCAAGCTTTTTCACTAAAATTTTCCAAACTGAAACTAAATTAGGTTTATCTTTACCAGATATTGATTTTTTTTTTTTTTTTTTTTTGGTGCTCTGCAGGAACTGCAAAACTTCCCTCCCACCAGATGCTGGATATGTTTCCAGACACTTGATGAGAGACGTGCCATACTTGGTCAGGTGCACTGCCACGTATGTCAGGACACACATGCCAGGAAAAAACTATCTTTAAGATAAGGCATGCCTTGAATCCCATGACCTCATGAGCCAGCACTGAGGTGACCCGCTGTGCACCCTCAATACCAGTTATTTGGTTATGTGCCGTTTACATACATCTCATTTTAAGACAGAACTTGTGATGCACAGCTACCAAAATCCTGGTCATAAAGTTTGCTACCTGCATTACCACAATTGTTGACCAGCAGCAGTTTTTCAGACTCTTGAAAAACTAGCAGAATTAGGAAAAACTTTTTGGCTTTAAAGAAAATCTGAACTGTATGCACAGTAGCACATAGTGACACTTTCTTCATCTTCCTCTGCCACACATCTTTACCTTGGGTAGTTCTTTAGCCTCTTTCTGAAAGAATTATTGTTCTGATTTCTGTATACCTGAAACCTCACTGCATTGATGATTTTTTTGTACCTTATGGATATAACAGTAGAATCAAAAACTATCTATCATTTTAAATAAAGTTGGTAATTTCTACAGCAATGTCAGGATAAACAAACAGAATAAATCCTTCTTTAACACTGAAGCATTGTGATAACAGCGTATTTCCAAAAAGATTATAAAGAACAATAACAGAAAAAGCTTGATAACTCCAAAACACAAAAACTCTGTTGCTGTGGATGGATGGATGCGTGCATAAATGTATGTATACATCTGTTAACATTAGATTTCCAAAAGGAATTTAAACCACAGCAACTGGAAAAGCATCTTCTAGACAATAAATTAAAATACTGGGGCTGTGTTTTCCCTTAGGAGGAGAAATCCTAATCAAATTGAAATTTAGATTTCTTCCTAGAAATATTACAGCTCTTTGAGATAATCTGTAGCAAAAACAAGTAAAATACAGTTAATAAATACGATAATTGAAAACACCATGGAAAATTCCTTTCCCTTTTAGCAAATTATGAAAGCTTTTCTCTTTGCAAAGAAAGCTGACAAAGAAAAGCCTGTCCTCTCCTCCATTTACCGCACATCTGACTTCCATAAAAACGTGAAAAGGAAGGGGGGGCATTTAATTCGAGAGCGTTATAAAGTCCAGCTACCACTTCCCTGCTGTTTCACAGCATTTCATTATTTTGCTTAATAAGTTCATCTCCTCAAGAATTTTCTCCTCACCTTATATTATTAAAAGTAATAAGTTTTTCTGGATTGGGGGTTTTCCCAACAGAAAAACCAATTTATGTATGTCCTTCAATAATGGCAGGAAAAGATTATTTCCCATTATATTGCACACTTTTCATATCACCACTGCAGCTTATCATTCAATAAATGTTACTCTGCAACTTGTTCCTATCCGCGAAAAAGTTTAATTTCTGTATTAACCTGTTTTTCCCAGCCAACGCCTTGCTAAAAAGCATCCCTACAGCAGCAAAATTAGTTTGTTAAAGAAACCATTTAGAAATCTCATCACTGATAATATTGTCTTCAGTTAATAAAAGCATATAAAGTCAGTTTACATCTAATTCTCCAACATACACAGACACAAGCACTCCTTCTTAATAAGACATTTTATACTGTGAATACAGTATAAAATTAAAGCAAAAGGTGAATTCAACATTTATATCCAATTATACGTGCTGATGCCCAGGCTTTGGCACATGGCTCCTGTCAGCAGCACCCGTGCGAAGGGGAGTCACCTGGCCCGAGGGATCTGCTTCAGGCTGGCAGCAATGATGCTTCTGCAGAAGCAAAGCTATGAGAGATGCTAGAGTCACTGTATGGCAGGCAGAGACGCAGGCTGCAGAAGGGAGGAGTGAAGGCAGCCCAGGGATCCATGCTGGCTTCATCAAGACAACTACAGAAAGCAGAGGGACACATGTCCGTCCTGCTGTGACGTGCTCCTCAAGCTCCAACAGCCCCCGAAGCCATCTCAGCCCTTGTCCCACTGGCCATCCCATGTCCCAACATCACACCATCTGCAGATGGAGCAGAAGGGTAAGCTGAAGAGGTTGGAAAGGTGGCCCAGAAGTGGGGAGAGGGTCTTAGACATGGATGCATTCATCCCTGAGGCCGTAGATGTATACATTCTTCCCGGAGGCCCTAGGTGAGGACAAAGCCCACTGCTGAGCACCTGCACCAGATCTAACTGGGGGCTTTGCTTGCCTGTGGATACGGGAGGTGAGAGGTAGCATACCCCTTCCTGGAAAACCTCCTCCCTTCTCTGCTCCAGCAGAAGGACGGATGCACAGACGGTTCATAGACTCCTCTCTGCTCCTTACCTCCACTGACCTGTCTTGACAGAGACCTGATGGATAAATGGTGCAATGCTCTCCCAGGCCCTCTCTTGCTCTCCCTCTGTCTTAGACATACGATCCAACCGGATCTGCCTTCTTGTTGCCTTGGAAAGCTCCTTCAGCAGCACAAGGCAGAAAAGAGCAGAATTTACTCTCCTGGTAGTCGGAGCAAAGTCAGAAAACAGAGTCATGTACACAGGATGGACTTGGGGTGGTTACACATTTGTATAGCTCCAATGAAGTTTATGAGAGCATGCCAACCACTGACAACTTTGAGTTTCGCCCTCTTTTGAGACGATCATTTAAATACCCTAAACGGTGAAACAAAACTCAAAACCAAATGCAGCATGGGATGTAAGAAAATTGCATGACCTTTTAAGGAATTAATTAACTGTTAAGAGAGGAAAGGCAAAGGTGCCTTTTGGTTTTTTAGTTTTGGCTTTTTTTTTTTTTCTTGAACTATTAATAAATAGAAAGAGGAATAAAACAGAGAAGTCCCACTGCCCATTATCTATTGCTCTATAGTCATGCAAGCTAATGGATGCAGATTTATATGTTCTGCGTTTAGAAAATGTTACAGTCTTACATCCTTCTGAGTAAACCCGTTTGTTTTATTTTTAGAAAGGTCACAAGAATTACCTTGTTTCCTGTTTGCCAGTAGAATTCTTTAATGGCTCGCATCATGACTACTCCAACTGGAAGGG
Source organism: Alectura lathami (assembly GCA_013399715.1). Classification (NCBI taxonomy): domain Eukaryota; kingdom Metazoa; phylum Chordata; class Aves; order Galliformes; family Megapodiidae; genus Alectura; species Alectura lathami. The sequence goes on along the minus strand of VXAV01009322.1, from coordinate 756,983 downwards.
TCGCATTTTCCACTTCTTTTCCTGTAGATGTCTTTATAAAATCAGAACCTTTAAGGAAACAAAAGGCTTTATGGTAGTTTTAGGATAAGAACCACTGTGCACATATGTAGTTCACGCCCCTCAAGGATGTCCTTATCCTTCCCAGCAATTATGAAGCATCCCTTTCCACATCCCTGCAGTGTCAATGTTAACCTTGCATTTAGCATCTGCAGAGGCTAGAACAGGAAGGTGAGATACCCATCTGGTTTCAGAGCAACTCAGACATCCCAGGGGCTAAATGAACACCTCAGCTCTTAATTCTTTGCTCTAGCTATCATACCAGCAATCCCTTCAGGACACTCCAATACATGTTTCTGTATGGACATTTAATAAGTGCATGTGTTACATGTGTTACGCACATGTAAAAGGAAGCGATCGGATTTTCCACAATAATGCAAATGATTTCCTTTGAAAAAAGTATAAATCAACATTTTAATATTTCCACAAGGATCTTTCTGAATAAAAACAATTTTCATCAGGTTTGTTCTCATATGTGACAGCTGAGTACCATATTTCCCATTGCTGTTTAAAGTGAAAGGAATAAAATCCCATGTGTGTTTATGAACCCAGCTGTGTAATACTGTAAACAGGGGAACAACTCCTTTCTTGTGCATTTTACCATTGTAACACCGTAAATTACTATACTTAAAGGCATGGTTTGATNATAAAAATGCAGTAAAAAAGAAAAAAAAAAAAAAAAAAAAAAGTCTTATTTAAAGGAGAGGTGGCCTTGGCTTATGTTTTATTTTGTTTTATATATTTTCTTAATTTTCTCACTTTTATACAAAATTCCTCACTGTCTGTCCTGAATAATTGCATAGTGTTTTTGTACATTCTTGCTGTTCTGTGTGGACTTAAAGTGAATCCAGCAGCACAATATTACAAAAAGCCAAGAAACTAACTAAAAAAAATTGCCTTGCAGTGTCTGATCCTGCACTGACACATACAATGACAAAAGTTCTTTAATTGCATTAGGGCGTACTTCACCCCTGGGAACCTACTTCTTAGAAAAGGTGTACTGTGGGATCATTAATTATCAAAAGTAATCGTGAGAAGAGGGCTAATTCAAACATAGTGTAGTAGTGCATCATCCACTTAAGTCAATTGGAACTGCATCTGCTTCCACTTCAGATTTGGCTTAGGGTCCATTTTGTCTCTTATTTGAATGATGATGCCTCTACAACATCCCCTAGAGAAGGAAAGGGAACTTTCACTGCTGGCTTAAAGTAAGGAGCTGCCTAGGCTCCATCCTGACAGCGTGCAGTGGTGTGCTTTGGAGACCTGTCTTTCTGACGCAGGTTGGCACACAGCTACGTTTCAGCCTGTTGAGACAAAGCCAGGCATGCTTCAGCATCCAGTAATTTAAACCCAATCGAACTGCATCACTACCATGTGATGTCTGTGGGTTTTCTTTGGTTGGTTGGTTGGTTGTTTTCTGTAGGCATTCTGCCCAGGCTTTGGTGTTTAAATTGCACCATCCTACGTTTCCCCTTCTAAACAGAAATGACTACTCAGGAAACAAGTTCTAACTCCAGAAAAGTTGCAATATGAAAAAGAGGCAATTAATTGTTGATTGAGCAAGGAACTGAGCATGTATAAGAGACAACCGAGTTACGTACTTCAGAGCTACTCTCTTTCAGAGAGACAGGACGGACATCTGAAGTCATACAAAAACAAATAGTGGAAGCGAAACTTCAACGGTGCCAAATTATACTTTTAATTTCCCTTTTGAAATGCAGCACTTAAAGTCCTTCAGTGCAATACTTTTCATTTTTTCTACTATAAGGTAAGTCAAAGCTTTTATAAGTCTTATAATTACAAGTCTCTATGGTACAGTTTCATTAAAAACTTTCATTAAACAACAGCTGCCCTTGTATATGGTCTTCTAATCAATTTGGTCAAACAGAATGACTTCTAATCAGCTGTTGATAAAAATAGAAGATGAAATTTTAATTCTAATAGATTAACCACAAACTCAAGATAGTCTTCAAAATCCATCTAGCTCTATTCTCCAGTGGATTTAACGACTATTCAGCAACTCATTACTAAATAGAACAAGATGAACATTTTCCAGTTCATTAAAGAAATGTACTATGTATTTTTGCATTGTCCTCATGATTCGTTACAGGGAGTCTTAATTACAAGATAATGGATAATGGTTATTAAATGCAGACTCCAGTAATGAAGCTCTATTCATTTGCGAGCCTCAGAGACTGCAAAGAGGGGAAAATAAAATTACTAGCTTCAAAAGATTAACGGATCAAATTATTATTCAATTTTGAAAATCTCATTCAGACTTCACAGAAACAAGAACAGATTAAAAACTAGTATTAGTACAAAAGTAGTGCACTTATATATTTATTTTTAAATAATGTCTTAAGGCTATTACCAGAATAATCAGCTTTAGATGTGATTATTAGACAAACATACAGCCAATTTAGTAGCATCCTCTAACAATGAAAACAATACATTTTTATTTCCTGAACCAATTCTATTTATGATACAAGAGCTTCCTTGCAGGACTCCAGGCAGCCTCTCGCAGAACTCAGAAGATGCACACTAGCAGAGCACACCGCACCACAACGTATTATTAACGTGGAGATTTCAGTAATTAAAAGGGGGATTTAAAAATCAACTGCTGCCATAAAAAGCACCTCATTAAGTAGAATTTATGCCAACCTTGTAATAATAAAAGTGTTTCATCAATTCTGTTTCTTATTCATGTGTTCAAAAACAAGCCTAAGGAATGAAGTTGAGCAGGAGTTTTATCTGGAAATTTAGGTGATTATTTAGAACCCCAAATTTATTATGCATATTCCCATCTTCTTATGAATATGTAAGTGCAAATATCAAGGCTGATGTTAAAATACATCCTAAGTCGCTTTCTCCTTCCTTTGTGTAGGTTAAATAATTATTAAGTTCAAGGCTTACAAAATGAGTTTGTCAGGGCAGACTTGTAGGCCCAGTGAGCCTAGAAAAGGACACATTTTTTACTCTTTTCCACTGTGCAGCCACAATAGCACATTCCCCTTCAAGGCAGTGAGTCAGGCACGACTCATTGAATCAGTGAAGAGTGCAGACATCAAAGCCCTTCAGCAACACAGAACCATTAGATTCCTGTTTCAGCTGCACTTGCTGTGAACCCAGTAATCCACCTGTATGGGATCCATTACAGTACCAAGGCACATCAGGCAAAAACTGCATCACCTTAATTTAATCAGAGACAGAAATCTGTATAAACCACAAGAAGGATAAGCAGTGCAGTCTGTACAGAGAAACCATGTTTTCTGCACAGCTGAGAACCAGGATGCTTGGGCTGTGGTCACATGCCTTGCGACACTAGCTAGACTGTTTTCAGGAACTAAAACCCTGTTCCTTTGCTCCCTCACCCGATGCACACACCTCAGCCAACACAGCTCACCAAAGGCCATTTCAATCAAGCCACCTGAATTTGCACATGCTAAAAGTAAAAGCAGTGCCTTCATAGCCTGAACCCACACCTAGAGGCTAAGATGAAGCCCATTAAATTTACATATCCTAGATACTCATGCAGCCATATTTACAGTGGCACCTGAGCATAGAGCTGAGGCATACAGAAGAGGAAAGACTTGCCCAAGGCTTCTCAGTGATCAGTAAGCACTTGGCAGGGCAGGAATTGAATGTCCTGGTCTCCCACAGGCCAGAATAGAGCTGGCATGACTGACCCATCCTACTGCTGTTCCCTCCACCAGCTCAAAACACCACAAAGCTTTTCTGCCCATGCAGAACCAAAGAAGGGTATTTAGGAGACAGCATCCAGGAAATGTATTACAGTTCCATAATTAAGCAATAAGCAATAATAAGAAGTATAGCAATTGAGGAGTAATCACAACCTTTTGTTTGCAAAGTGTTTCAAATGCCCTTGGGGAATGATTATCTCCTGATAACTACAGACTTTGGGTTGTTGCCTTACTCTTAATAAAGAACAAAGATGCCTCTGGCAGTTTTAAACAATAGTTCAGAGATAGATGCTTGCAGAGGGACAATTATGCCATGCTACCTCGTATTTCTTGCAGTGAGTAGAAACGGTTGCTGCAACTTGGCTATAACAATATGTGGCAACATATTGTCCCCACCCCTGGAGGTGTTCAAGGCCAGGTTGGATGGACCCTGGGCAACCTTATCTAGTCCCTGATTTAGTGGCAACTGTGCTCACAGCAGGGGGTTGGAACTAGATGGTCTTTAAGATTCCTTCCAACCCGAGACTTTCTACGATTCTATGAAAATAGGGTGAGCACACACCCTTCCGAGACTTCTAGGGCTGGTGGCACAGATTCATGCTGCTGAGGGGACCTGCATAAGCCCCCAAATAATTCATTATAAAATATGCATAAAGCTCCATGAGCAAGTCATTTTTTCGTTGTATGAGTACATAAAAATAAGGGTTTTAAAATCAGCTCTGAAAATGAGAGGCAGGGCAAGATACAAAAGGCTAATGTAGTGGCTAATTCCTGTTGGCTGGGTCATCATAATAGCACACTTCCATGTCCTTACTCTACTCCAGTTGCAAGATAAAATGTATTTCCTGCTAGCTTAACTTTGTCATTGAGGAGAAGAAAATACACACCTGTGACAACACACTTCAGCAGTAGCTCACTGAGAAGCTTCAGCTCCATCACACATAGGTACTCTGCCAGACCACTTGTCTAGGCGCAAGTTTTCATAATCTGTGTCTACACTACCATTTTTGGAATTGCTGGCTTGCAACTTGGTATTTTGTCAACGTTTTTTGCAATCCTTTTCTGCAAAATGTTTGCATGGGGAAAAAATAATCATATCATGGGCTCCACATTTAATGGCCATTTACAAATAAGACAACCTTTCTAATGACCCACCGTATCATCTCAGTTTGGTTTTCAAGACTAGAAATTGATGCTTCCTTTCTTGTACACCATCTCTGGTAATGGGCAATCTGCAGTCCAAATGGTGCCCTTAGGAACACTTACACACCCGCACGAAGCACAAATTACTAAGTCCACACTTACACAAAATTCCCTGCAGTTGATCTTTGAAAGAACTCAGCATTGCTGAATTATGCATAGCTTGCTAATGCACTATTATAGTGTCTACCACAGGTCTCCATAGGATACTATTACTTAATTAGTATTAGTTTCTTCTGTTTTCATTTAAAATGTATTACTTTTAAAGGTTCAAAAGAAACATCCATAACACCTTCTGCCATTACGCTATATAGCATCTGCTTTTGTTATTCCTGGAGCATTTCTTCCAATCTAGTCCCTATTGTGCATGGTAGAAGTGAAAATAAATAATGGGCATGCTCAGATCTCAGTATCTACAGCTGGGATCCCCATCAGTAGTGGCTCTTGGCTTAAGCCTTCAAACCACACTAAAGCCCAGGAAAAAACATGTGTTCCCAGTCTCCTCCCATACTGCCAGGCAGAAGCAGTGTTGAGATTCCCACAGGTGCAGGAGCAGTGCAGGCAGTTATGTGCCACTGTGACAGGCCTTGCTTGTCCTCTCCAAAGAGGAGCAGCAGGATGTTCTCCCAAAGAGCAACAAGTGGGACCACGAAGCCCTCAAGGGCTTCACTGTGTACGACCTATATGAACCTTATTTCTTGTTGCAGATGGCAATACTGAAACTGGTTAAGAGTTTGCCTAATGGCACATGAAGAGCCAAAGCTAGAAAGAATAAATAAACCAATGCATTCTAACACCTAATCATAACCTTACAATAATCAATGGGAAAAAAATATACCTTTCCTTTCAGCTTGTTTAGTCCTAATGCTGTTACCCTTTACAGACTGCTGTATGGAATACGGTTTGCCACTTTGAGCAAGACACAAAATGCGAGAGACATCAGTGCAAATCTCCTCTCTGCTCTAGCAAAGGATGAAGGGCTCTGCCTGGGAACGTGCCCCTGTGCACCCAGGCAGGAGGTGAGGCTGATGGCACGGCACTGGTCCCAGGGACTTAGACCCATGGCACCCCCACAGCAAAATACCTGTGGCAAAACAGCGGCAGGCAGTCACGGCACTTTTATGCAGTGGGGAGAAGAGTGGACTGGGTCAAAAGAGTAGCAAAGTGGCACTTGGAGATGGAAGTGTGTCTGATTACTTCAGTATAGTTACTTTAAGATGTGGCTGTTCCATCAGCCACCAAAATACTTGAAAAGTAGAAGAATCACAACCAACCAAAAAAAATTCCAGAATAAAATAGCTCACAAACTACACTGCAGAGCCGGCAACAGCACAGTGTTACTGTTGGGGGTAGTCACAGCACAGCATAAAATCTAGTGGGAGTGCTCTGCAGCATGCTTGCAGGAGAGCCCAGAGCAGCAGAACCGCTCCTGCTGACCGCCACTGCCTTTGTCACCATTATCCAGAGGCTACCTACAAAAAGGCAGTCACATCTTTCAGCACCCCATTCCCACTCTTTGCTGCAAAGATAGCAAAGGCTGAATTCTGTGTAAAAGAGCTAAAGGTTATAACACAACACATTGTCCCTGTACAGGGATGTGGATGTGGCCATGGGCTAAGAGGGGGAAGGTGATCTTCCTGGCTTTGGCAGAGTGTTAGTATCACACACACAGCAGCTAAAGGTATGCTGGGTGTTTGAGAAAGAACCATTGCATTCCTTCTCATCACTTTACAAGTTGCTGCTAAAACAAGTTGTTGCTCCTTTATGAAGCAACATAAAGACCGGGCTCTCCTGTCAGATCAGGTGCAGGCATTCAGGTTCTCAGCACTGAGACATGTGCTCTTACCGGGCTGAGTGAGAAAATAAAATGTTGTGGCAGAATCTAGATTTGATCTACCAGTAGCACTACAACTCGGAAGAAAATGATAAATATGCATGACTGCTTGGAATCTCAGCACAGCGTGGTATATTGCATACCACGTTGTAGCAACCAGATTTAGCTTTTTTTGCTTTTTAATGTTGATAGCAACTTGGAAACAAATACGTTAACATTAAAACTCAGGTATGCTTTCTTATTGTCTATTACCTTGTAACAAAGTTACTCAAATTGAAAAAGAGCTGCTTAAAATCCATTTGGAGATATTTGACACTGAACAAAGCAACTACAAAATTAGTCTGCTTTATCAAGATTAGAAGGTGCCATGAATTTTAAAGATTAAAAAAAAAATACATAATAGAGCCAAAATCATGACACTTCAATGTCACTTTGAGTGTTTTTCAACACTTCGTGACAAAAGCAGTTTAAGATTGTGCTCCGACTCTAACTCAGAGGAAGGCGCGATTGATTTTTGAGATTTAAAAGTCATGTCTTAATGCCACAGGCAGAATCTGCCCAGCATCCAGCCTCTTTGTCATGCAGAGGATGAACATCCAGCATCAGCTGCTCGGCCATGCTGTCCCTACACAGAAGAAGGCACAGGCAGAGGTTTCTACAGCACTTCTTCTGCGCTAGGAAGATTTCCAGTATCAAAGGAATTTCCCAAGAGACAATGTCCAGCCTCTGCCTGAAAAAAATATTAAGTGCCAGAGTCCAATCTGTAATGCCTTTGTTTCCTCCTGGCTTTAAGGAATGAGGTAGAAGAGGTTAGTTACAGGCTTGCATAGAGAGCTGAACCTTCCTCCCCCTGTAATCATGTGATTACTTGGAAAACGTTAGGCACTTGGTTTATTTTTTACGATAATTGAAAGTCTTCAATACAATCAACTTACGAACATGTAGACTCTACGACGAGTGCACACGTTGTACATTCTCCTTCTGATGCAACAAATCCAGAAAGAGAAACACCCTGGAAGGTCTTAGTTACAAGTAAGGTAGCATATTTCAAATGGCAAATCCATCACATATTGCTTCTTTTTCCATTAAGACAGGTTTTAATAATATATACATTTACTTACAAGGAGCTCACTCGCAGCTCCTCCTTCCTAGAAGGTCTGATCCTCAGAGTGATTCTTTCTTCTTTTCTCAGATTGATAATTCTGGCAAAACTGCAGAAACCTACACATGTAGGCTTCAGTGCAGGGTGTTTTCACCACTGTCAGGAGGGTTGTTTCAGAACATTTCCAGCTCTTCAGGTGGCCTGAATACCAAAAAGTCTGCTGCCCAAACAAACAACAAAAAAAAAACAACCAAAAGCCCTGACTGTGCAGCCACACTCTGAGCAGGAAGCACCTCTCTGCTGGGGGTCAGGGAAAGACACATTTCAGTGCTTTTTTTTTTTTGTTAGAAAATCTTTTTTCCCTCAGCTGTATTATTAATGATGCTTACATGGCAGAACTAACAATTTTATTTCAAAGGGATGCTTTATGAAGGCATGTTGCAGATTAATTTTCACATTTTTCTAGCATAACAATCTATAAAGAATTATATTAAAAAAATTAGAAGAAAATCAAAAGAACCCTTAAGGACCATCAGAAACAGGCAGCAACTCACAAGAAGGTATTTAATATGCTGGGGCATTGGTTCTCCCCCTCCACTTGTCAACACTCTGTGTCCTGATCTGGTCAGAGACAGCAAATAGGGTGAGCATTTCAAACCAAAAGTACCAAAAGTCTGATCAAACAACTGCCTGGCTTTTGGTTAACAATAATTGATGTAGCAATGCACATTCGGTTAGCCCACTGGCAAAATGAAGATGATATTTTAATCTTCAAATCTAGATGTTATATATAGGTTTTACTTTTTTCAAAATCCACACTAAAAATATATCATTTTGTATATTGGCTTTTCATTCTTTTTATTGAAATACTGGGAATGAGAGAAATTGTGTATTAAATTCTCTTTGTGCTAGATGTGTGTATCCTCACAGGTATTAGTGGAGAGTTATTAAATGTCACTATTCATTGAGACAGTACATTTAATGTCTTTCTTACAGAAAAAAAAAATCTATCTAAAGTTTGTATCTTTGCATGGAAATATTTTAGAGCCTTACTTTGATAGCAATGGCTTCTTCATCCACATTTACACATTCTGAAATAGAAGTAGTCAAGCAAAACGTTATCTCTGGTTTACTGAGTTGCCACCTGGCAAACTGCAGCAGTGGTGATGGTGTCAGCATCACACCAGGAAACACAAGCACCCGGTTACACCTATCCTTCTGTACTATTAAGAACCTGACAAAACAGCAAAAATTGGCATCATTGTCTCCCCGTTTGAGCTTGGTCCTACGCATGCTAAGTTTAGATTACACAGAACATAATGGTAAACAAAGCCACCCAAGGCTGCACCCTAAAGAAAGATATTTATGTGACAGACTCTAACCCAGTAAACTCAAAGCCTTGCAGGATGCGCTTTCAAATATGATTTCTAACAGGAGCTAAATTGGTATTAATACTTTTTGTATTGACTCAGATTATTCGGTTAAGTGGGATCATGATACATACTACCATGTTTTTTGTTTCCATACTCAATCTAAAAGAAAAAGAAAACTATAAAAGTTATAAAAGTTCAAATGATTTTTTTTTTTTTTCAAATAGCAGCAGCTTCTAGTTAAGTAAATTTGGACCTTGCCGTGAAACTAAGATTCAAGAAATGAAAAAACCTGTCACCTAGCTCTTCTCCCCACCACCCCGAAAGAGACGAATAAAGCAGCTACTTTTCAAAGTTACTGAATCACAATTGAAGCCACAAGGAATTGTGTGTGTTCAGCATTTCTCTGTATCAAATCACATACATATCTAAGCATTTACATTGAAAAACAGCAGTCTGAAGCTCAGTATAGTAGCACTGCATATGCCTTGTCTACCAACTAAGCACAACAACCACTGCTAACCACCTTCTGTGGTGTGCTTTAAGGCACCCAGACATTATCCCAAAGCAAAAACCCATCGTCTCCATTTAATTACCTATCTCCCCAAACTTCCTGTGATCAAAATGACTGAGTTAAACAAAATGGTTACCAGCAACAGGAGGCTGTTGTTAACCAGGTGGTAAGGTGGGCGTGTACATGTAGAGATCAGAAGAAAAGGGTGTTGCTGTGTGCTGTTTGCTTCTTCAATGTGAATTTATAAAGGGGAGAGAAAGTGCAATATCAAATGAATTAGCAAGAACTAAAAGGATTAAATTCTCAGGATCCAATAAGTCTAAGAAAAATGGAACATGGATTCAGCCCTAAAAGGATAAAATTATTCAACAATTTATTAAAATAGTTCATCATCGTAATTAAAATCCAAGTGTCTACAAAAAAAAAAAAGTGGCACAAGAAAAGAAAATTATTTATGAGGAGACTTTTAAAAGCCATTTATTGTGAATTTAGGAGAGAATCAGTCTGAAAGAGCTGGTAGTAAAAAGAAATTGTTTGTTTATTCATAAAACTTATTTTAGTCTAGCATGCTGCTAAGAATCCCTAACATCTGCTCAATGGCAGCTGTAAGTAACATTAGGAACACTCAGCCAATTTATGTATTTCCTTTTTATTAAAAAATAAACAGGTCTTTTTAAATTATTCACTAGTAAATTAACATAAAAATCAGTGCTGTAGCAATGCACATTTTGTGGGAAGGCGTCTGCAAGCTCTGTATGATCTTGGGGGTTGGAACTAGGTGATCTTTGAGGTCCCTTCCAAACCAAGCCATTCTATGATGATCTAAACCTTTCTATGTTTCACTGACTACTCCAGTCTCTATGTGATGTCCCACCTAACTTAGCATATGAAAACAGAGAAAACCTACAAGCTGCATGAGAGTCACAGCTATGAATAATACAGAACGCATCACTGATGCCCCAAACGCCCTACCTTCTTCCAGCTTGAGCGGGTTCTAGTCCTACCTTCCCTTTGCTTTCCACCATATAAAACTTCCTCTCACACAGTCGCAGCTCCTCTCTTGCTTCTGTCTTTCATGAAACAGACCTTAGACAGAGACCTTAGCTGGCAGAACTGTCTGCTGAATTATTGCCAAAGCAAGGAATGCAGCTGTGTTAGTAATTAATAATTATTTGTTCTAATCTGTTGTATTTTCATACACAGATTGCAAAGTGCTTTGCATATTCCTGTATTTAACTGCAGAAATAGTGCAAAAAGGCATAGGAACCCCTTCAACTCTGCAGATTTCTCTTCAACAATCATCCTACCACATACATTCTTTTTTTCTTTATAATCTCTCTCGATTGACCATTTCAACAGAAAAATACATTGCCATCTTCCTAGGTTTCCCTCGCACATTCAGTTCTTACTCATTATACAAGCAAGCCTCTACAAACGAACTCCTCAAGAAGTTCAAAAGCATGGAGTAGCTCTGTTTATTTTACTAGGATTGTTTGGTTTTACTTTCAGGCAGCAAGCCAGCATTTCTGCAGTACACTCTGGAGCTAGTTTAAAGCTGAATGAGCTGTAATTCCAACCCAGGCACTGCAAGTGGCTGGAAAGGGCATAGCTTCCTTAGCACAGAGCCCATCCAGCTGAAGGTCCCTGAAGAGCCTGCTGGAAACTGCAACTGCACTGCAATGGAACAGAGCAAACTGCTCGGCAGCTGCAGTTTTTTACATGTTTTTACATCCAGAGAGGCCACAAACAGAACCTGATCACAACAGAAATAGCAGCAGCTAGCTATCAACAGCATGGACATGGTGCCTTGTTACCAGAGCACCAGGTGAAAATGCTACCTCTCCTCTTGCTGGGGCCTAGAGGCCATGAGAAACGTGGCACCCCTTTCATCGTGCTCCACCAAGCTGCTTTCTCATCCTGCGTTTGTGTCAAAGATCCATTCGTGTGTAAGGCTTTGCATTTCCCTTGAGCTCTCTACATGTCAATTTGCCAGACCAGTGGGAAGGAGGCTTTTGAAAATATATGATTCATAATTTTATTTTGCATAATTTAAGTCTACTGTGCTGCAGAGAATATGGAACATTTCCATTTGTTTCCTTTTTGGTTCTTTAGAGATGAATCAACAATTCTTCCTGATAAACTACAGAACTTCACCTCTGCAATGTTTGAGATAGGCTCATAAACTGGACATTGGATTGGAAATGTAGCTGCAAAGTTGATGGAAGGAAGACTTTTTTCTTGTAAAGAAGCCCTGACATCATCAAGGAAGAAGTTTTTCTACATCTTAGATTTACTGAGAACTCAACTTGAGAAATTAGTACACTGCATGAAAAGTCACTCAGTAGCAGAAGTGCTAGAGGGGGAGAAACATCAAAGGTGCGAAAGACAATTAGGTGTCAGATCCCTGTTGACTTGGCATGAAGACCATGGACTTTGCTGTCATCTTTGTCTTTGAAAATTCCCCTCAAAAGCAGAACTATTAAAGGAAGCTCTAGGAAAGTTGCTGCAGCTGGATAACAATAAAGTATGCATAGTAAGAAACTAGAAATTGACTTATCTGAGAGATGCTGAAATTAAAAATTGCCATTTTATTTATCTATGATTCTGTGATTTCAGAAAAGGAATTAAAATATACATATATATATATAAACCAGAAACATTTCCCAGAGGTTGAAATTCCAAAGTATTGTATCAAAAAAGGAATATCTTCTGTTCCTTTCAATGTCTTACCCACGTGGGTTGCCTTTTGGTACCATTAATCAAAGGAGCAGAGAAAGCCTGGGAGACAGACTAAGCAATCGAAGTACTTGCTAATGAAGTTCAGGTCTCTTCACAACCCACCAAAAATACTGCAAGCAACCACAGGGGCAAGCAGGGAAAAGCCACAAAGTACTCTTCCAAACATCTCTGAAATGAGCACATTCCTGAAGAACATTGCTATGTCCCATTGTCATATTCTGATGGAAATACTTTCCTTTGAGAAAAGACTGAGAAATTCTATGAATACGACCTTTAAAATTTTCAGTCAAAAACTTCTAAGGAAGGGAAGCTGTTAAATACAAGCTTAAATGCTTGCAGTCAAACAGTCAGTCCTCTGTAGTTCAGTGAGGAATGTGTTTGTAGTAACATGCAACCCATGCTGTTGCTTGAGTATTCAGCCTGCTGCTCTGCACTTAATGAGGTAACACCTGGAAATGGAGTTTCAGCTCTGTTAGGATCTGATCTGTTAAAAGTGAGTGGGTGTCTTTATAGAGATCTCAGTACGTTTTAAGATCCAGTTTATTGGTAAGGAAACTACCCATAATCTCCTTAAGACTAACTTGCTTCATATGACTAATTTTGTCCCACTTCACCATCTCAATACAGAATTCACTTATGTTTGTGTACACCATTTTGGTAAATGGGTTTGTCCTAATGAGTGCCTAGAGTGTTTCAAAATGGCCTACTGATGTTCAAAATCACGTATTCCTAGTGAATTCTTCCATTCAACATCTTTCTGTTTAGAAATCTAATTTCATGTTCTGCTGTCATAGGCATATGCTTCAAAATAATTTCAGATCAGATAGGCCCGATGATGAGGCCTTGCTACCTTAAAAGCAAGAAAAAAATCCCAGGATCTACAACCTTAAAATCATGCCTGGTTTATTTCCACAACCATATTAAGTTGCTGTTAAGGGACTGAATTTTCTAAGTGGTGTTCCTACTTGCAATCTCTTAAAAGATACTTTAATATTTCATAAGCTAATTTTGTATAATTGATAGATATGGTAAATTAAATATTTATTTCTATTTTTCACTTGTTTAGTGGAATTTAACACCTGCTGCTAACACAATAAAAAAAAACAACCTGAAACATCAGAGAAATAAATAGTACCCTGTGCATCTATTGATTTTACATAATATTTCCATGTTTTAAAATTACCTTCTCTCAAACCATTACCTTCAGTCCTGGAACTTCACAGATGCAAAGGTTTTTGCTACGAAGCCGTGTTATTTTGATGGCATGTTTGACTAGAACTATTTACTGTGCAACAATTTCTGAGTCTGAGGTGATATGAAACTTCAAAAGTTTTAATTCAAACTCTAACAAATTATTTAACATAGAAACAAGGTTTCATTCATGGGGAAAATTAACGCAACAGGGATGCCTTCTCACCTCTCTGCATCAGTTGTTGTAAATTGAAAGTATACCATTCAAATATTCCTTAATTAACATGCTTCGCAAAGATCTTGACTATCAGCAAAGGAAAAACACTATCCAGGCTTTTAGGATAATTTGTTCATAGAAGGCTGACCCCTCCTAACAGTAGGCCACGCTGCCAGTACATACCTACTCACTGTAACCTACTATTTCACACCAGTTTCAGAGGCCGAAGCGTAAATGGCCACTTTCTCAGAGGTCAAGTAGCAGAAATCTGTGCAGACCAGGGTTCAAAAGCCACAACACAGTGGAAGGCTATAGTACTAGCACACGCTTTGAAGACCTGTGTTGAAGAAAGCATAACTTGCTGTATGAAGCTTAGGGATCCTGCTGTCTCTCTCTCCTCTGAGACCCAGTGATACGTCCTGGGATTTCTGGGGGGAAATCAGACTCCTGCTCCCCTACACTTTCTTGTAGGGACATACGCCTCATTCCACTCTGCTCAATGCAGGGAGAACACCAAAGCACAGCAAAACAGAGGGCATGGCAAATCTTTTCCCTTTAGAACACTTTGTGCGAAGTGACATTAAAACAGTGGAAGGGAGGTGACCTCCCTGCTGCTACGGACAGTGCTAGTCAATCGTGCGGTACACGGTGCCATCACCCTCAAGTACCACAAGCTGTGCCAGCTCCTGCTTCCACTGCCGCTGCCAGGGACAGTGCTAGGAAATCTGTCAGATGCTCTCACCAGAAAATTTCCAGAATTTCTCTTGCTCAGTTTCCCAGTTTCAGTTGTGACTAAGGGTATTCCTTGCAGAGACAAGGAAGATATCTTCCTTCTAAGGAGGAGAATGTATTTCTGCTTCTATCTTAATTTACTGGACCTCACTAAGGTCCTATGAAATGTGCAATGTCAATTTATGCATGGAAAAATAGATAAAATGTTAAGGGGGATGGCAAGCTAGGAGCCATTCTGCTATCTCAAGCAATCCTAACTGTCTCCTGTTTTTTCGACCTAATTTGGTATTATTCTGTTGAGAGCTGCTTAGAAATAGCACAATCTCTAATTGTAAATGGGGACGGGGTTGAGTGGAAAGTCAAGTAGTGTGGATAACGCAAAATCAAATAAAGAAGTAACAAGCTGACAGATGTCATCTGTTTTTACGTTGATATTTCTTCTTTGACTTGAGTAGCGGCTTTATCTTGCTATTTTTGATTACAGAAGAACATCATTAATAGAACAGACCTTTCACAAAATTAGCAAACTGAGTCACCAGCCATCCTGGTATAGCAAATGTGAACTACCAGATAACTACCTCCCCCCAAGTATGGCTGCAAGCACATGGTTCAGTAAACATAAAAAAGACCAATTATTGGGTCCTGCATTTCGATCACAATAACCCCATACAACACTACAGGCTCAGGACAGAGTGGCTGGAAAGCTGTGCGGAGGAAAAGGACCTGGGGGTGATAGTCAACAGCCGGCTGAACATGAGCCAGCAGTGTGCCCAGGCAGGACTAGGGAGGTGATCGTCCCCCTGTACTCGGCACTGGTGAGGCCACACCTCAAGTGACGTGTTCAGTTTTGGGCCCCTCACTACAAGAAGGACATTGAAGCCCTGGAGTGTGACCAAAGAAGGGCAACAAAGTTGGTGAGGGGCCTGGAGCACAAGGATTGTGGGGAGCAGCTGAGGGAACTGGGGCTGTTCAGTCTGGAGAAGAGGAGGCTCAGGGGAGACCTCATTGCTCTCTACAGCTACCTGAGAGGAGGCTGCAGTGAGGTGGGGGTCGGCCTCTTCTCCCAGGTAACAGTGATAGGACAAGGGGTGATGGCCTCAAGGTGTGTCAGGGGAGGTTCAGGCTGGACGTTAGGAAAAACTTCTCTGAGAGAGTGGTCAGGCATTGGGACAGGCTGCCCACGGAGGTGGTGGAGTCTCCTCTGGAGGTGGTCAAGAACCGTGTAGGCGTGGCACTGAGGGACGTGGTTTAGTGGGCAGGTCTTTTCCAACCTTAATGGTTCTATGATGCTATGGAAATGAGGTGTCATGTGCATGTCTGGGTTTGTACTTTAAACTGCAAACAAATGAGACTTTACACTGTATACACTACAACTCTGTTGTCCCCTCAAAGATCCTATGTACTTCAACATTTCTGTTTCTCATGCATATTACTTCTATCCTATAATTATCCATAGAGGGTTCTGTTGATCTTTTGACTTTACAGAAAATACTTTTCACTGGCACCTGCCCTAGTGTTTCTTAACCACTCCTTTACTTCTGATTCCCTATACATGCATAATTGAGTTCCAGGCAGATTTTTAAGTCTCATTTTGCATTCCTTCCAGATCTGCTTTATTCAAGCCCAATTCTGTTTCTGTGTTACTGCTCTTTGTGTGGACCCTCATCAGTAATCCAAACCTGAGGATATTGTGATTGCATTGTTAGAACTTCTCAACTCCAAGCTTATCTATTGCACTTGCATTATTTCTAGTGATTAGCTTCAGTATCACTGTTAAGCTTGTAGACAATTATATTGTTTAAGGGAGCATCCTTGTACTGCCTTACTGAACATGCAGCTATCTGCATTTTCATACTGCTGTCTTCTTTTTTTTTTTTTCTTTTTCTTTTTCTTTTTTCCCCCCCCCCTTTTTTTTTTTTTAACCTCCACTCTGGACTAGAATAAATGAAGTCACTTATTCCTGTACAGATCTCTTTCATACAGGTTATATTTAAAGACTTCCCTTGTTGCCAAGAACACGTGTTGATCTAGCTTCTAATCCAAACCCCTTTTTATTCCATAATATCATTCAAACTTTTGAGTCAGTGTCACTCTCACCTGCTGCATATCTTGGTTTTCCACAGATTGTTTTATGCTCATTCCTTGCACTGAACTTGCAGTGATGTTAACCAGAGCTGTAAACATGCAGAACTGTAGGCTATGCAGAATGAAAGACATCCATTGCAGCAAACAGATGGTAAAGTTACCACCTATTAATGATTCCACAGTGTTAAATACTGTCCTGATTAACATCTTACAGCATCCACACTGCAACCAAGGTCATGTTCCTAAACCTACATGCAACACTGCATCTTCACAACACAAAGCGCTGAAGCAATTTGAACTTGTCATGGTTTCTAGCACAGTCAAATCTGCAAATGCTGGAAGAGAAGGGATTAGGAGGTTGTGTGTGGGGGGGGTACGCCGGCAGGCCTGGGCCTCTGTGGCTGCGGCCCTGGGAGGGGGTGAGAGAATGACTGTTGGGAGCTATCATGGGTTAAACTACCACAGAACTCTGAAAGTTCAAATTTGTCTAAAAATTCTGAAGAAATGGGCAGGTCTTTGGACAAATGAGGTACTTTCTGCAAACATTCAGACAGAAAAGAGCTGACAAAAACATCATATAATGTGCTCCAGTAAATTGAATGAAATTCAGAAAAGTGCTCGTGCCCACGCTAGATCTAATCCGTACTGCCAGAAGATCACAGTCAAAGAAAATTGGGATTATTCTCTACCATTTGATAACACAGGTGGGAGAACTCTCTCCGCACTGTGCTTTCTTCTCTAAAGACAAGCAGGCAATGCAAGAATACATTGCATTTCCACATTCACCTTTTCCTTCCAGTGAGTGCAGCCCATCCAAAGCAGCACAGCAAGTAATCCACATTGCACCTTGGACTCTGAGTCCTGCTTTGTTGAAGGGAGGGAGGAAACTGCCAGCAGACTGTGACTGAGACAGATTTAGTCACCAGTCAGATGGCAAGTCCTCTTCTCATACACTCGGAAGAGTGAGGACTTACTAGCTTGCCCCCAGGCCTATACCAGTAAGTCTAAAATTACTCTACATCATCAGTCACCCTGGAAAGCACCCAAAGCTAGTTCACTTCTGTAGAAAGGAACTGACAGTTTTGACCTGGTCTGCTTTTAGAACATGACAGACACACATTGCTCCTATTTTCTGACTGTCCCTTTACAGGGCAAAATGAACCTTTTACAGATATACACAGTAAACTCAGTACAGTTGTCTGTGTTTTGGATTAGTAAAATGAGACAAACTGAAATCTTCTTTTGTATATACTACCCAGCCTCCTCCCCTAATTTGCCTTTCATTTGCTCTCGGCTCTAATAACTGTCTTATTAGTACCATATTACAGCTGAATCTACATTCAGCTACACATAATTAAATCCAATTTTTCTTTACATGTAACACAGCTCAAAGGCTACCAAACAGGACCCTCAACCGTTGGTATGAGCATAGCATTTGAAGACAACAACTCACACCTGATCTCAGCTTGACCTTTGACTTGTCTGTTTTGATTTTTATCTCATACTTCACAGGGCTGTTGTTTATTCCACTAACGTTGGTATGTACTTTGAAAACGTAAAGTGCTATCTAAGTGCCAAGTATTATTACTTATTCAGCAGTCCTCTTTCCTACATGAGTAGCATCTGCACAAAGCATGCCTAGCTCTTCAGTCAAATTTTGCAAGTTTGGTCTCCTCTCTTCTTTATTTTTCATGAAAGATTTGCTTGGTAGAACTTTTACTTTGGACCATGCCAGTCCACAATCCAACAGCAGGACATGCATTCCTAACACTTAGATGGCTGCCAGCATCTTTAAAGCCATACAAAGTAACCTGGTCCCAATCAAATCTTTACAAGACAGTGCTCAAAACAACAAGTTATTAGTACTTTAGAATTTGTGTTCCCATTATTCACGCTAAAATTAGATCTGCAACAATAATAATTACAGTATAAAAGCCTTATTTAGAGCTGGGCTAAAAGCTCTGTGTAGCTAGGCTACAGAGGTTGAAAATTACTAATTAGTTTGCTCTGCTCAGTGTCTGGTAGAATGAAAGATGCACACAGTTGCCCTTGGGAAGCTCATGCATTCAGATCCACCATCACCACTTCAAGAAGCTCAAAAAATGGCAGTGGACATTACACACAGTGACTAAAAACTCCCTGATTTGTCACTGAGATTTTATCTCAGCCAGTTTTCTGAAAACAACGTGCTCCTTTGGTAGTGACACAGAGCCACTGCTGTGCACTCCTTACTTTCTCCATTATCTCCTCCCTAGCACTGCAAGAATTATTCTTGCCAGCTGACTCACTGTCCTTGGAGGGCTGTCAGCCTCTTTCAGAACAGCACTCAGAAATAGACACTTAAATATTCCAGAAGAATTTTTAGCACGTCAGTCAAATCTGTAAAGGGTTGGTTAAAGGAATTTAAGTGAACTCTGTGCCTGTTTCCATTCTGATGACTTTCTCTCTACGTGCTGTGCTAGAGAAGGAAGAAAAGTAGGCATAGTACTTTGGAGTTACGGTTTCAGACACAGCAGGAGACCAAAATAGGTGAATTATTTTATTTGCTTCAAATAGAGGCAAATCATTATCATATTTGCAGTGAATCCACCCTTTTCCCCCAAGTTCCCCAAAAGGCATGCTGTACAAAGCACTTTTTCTACAACTGACCTCTGCCTCCAGGGCACTTCTGGGAACTGCAAGTCATGCTGGGCTCAGCCTCTCTCACAGGTGTTTAATTAATGACTTCCACAGAGTCCTGCAAGGACTGTGCTTCAGAGTACCGTTGTCTGCCCACAGATGTGGTTGATGCAATAACTTTTGAGTACAGAAGGGCACAGTCACACCACTCTAGCCTGAGCGTGGCCCTTAGCATTATTTTAAAATCCCAGCCCATGTGGAGGCATGCACTTTTCACATTTTTCGACCTTTTACCATGCCTTTTCAAGTCAGTCATCTGTGCAGCTGACTCAGTCCCAGAGGCTGGACCCCCACTTGCTAGCTGAATCAGACCGAGTGGAACTTGCTTTTCCCAGTACACACTGATCATGCCTGAAGCCAGCACAAGGAAGACTGTATATAAATTTTGGAAAGGTACTTGGGTTAGAAGACATCAGCATTGTACACCCTGCTCAGATAATTGCTTTGTGCAAAGCTGAGCAACTTTATCAGGAGGGACTGAGATCACACAACAAACTGTAAAATCAACAGTGTAAAATTCACCTTTGTGTGGGAGAACCACCTCAGTCAAAGACCCCAGGTGCCAGACATCCCAGGCAAGCTTTTTAGCAAGGAGCTAGTGCTAAATCAGCATTGTGACACTCTCATGTCCCCAGCTTTCTAAGTTTCACAAATGAGACAGATGGGAGATACATGTATGCTAAATACATGCTGCAATACAGCTCAGTGTTTTGGGACCTAGGTGTGTGCGTGCATGCTCAACAACAGTAACATGAACATCTGTAAGGCTAGGATTTTGTGCTTCCTACGTGACAGACTTGCATTATATGATGCATAGTGAAAACAGTTTAAGGACCGTATGTCATGTCCTCAGCTGCACTGGCACTGCGTGCATGGCAAGACAGCAAATCAGATTTTTGAGATGGTGACAATTTTATTAAAAAAAAAACAACAACCACATAATCAATCAGTCTCAGGAACCCTCAAAACTAGTTATCCCTTTCTGAAGTAATTTTCAATGATATTACTTGATAAATCAGTTTACTGAATACTTCTAATAGCACAGCTGAAGGAGAAGAAAATTTTGGTGCAAGGACAAGAACAAATGGCCAGAGGCAGCAAAAACTTCCAAAGCCAGTTTTGCAATTGACTCCAATATACTGTGTAACTAATTACCCCACAGAAAATTAACCATCAGGTTTCTGAGAGGTGCTGCTTTTTACTTTCAAATAAAAGTTCCTAGGACATGCCACATCCGTAAGATCAGCTGCATTTTTCTTTTTATTTCTTTTAAATCATAGCACCAATTGTGTAAACATATGGACACTAAAGCTAGAACTTAAATCTACCATGCCAAGATACCTTCTCCCCAAAATATTGCAAATATGCAAATCAAACAAACTTCATCTGGAATTTGAGGTTCTCAGCAGTTCTGACAAGCCAGAGTCTGAAAATCTGGCCTTCAGTACATGTATGTAGAACAACAGTATATTCTTATTTTCATGCCTACCCACACAGAAGAAGCAGGAGACTGAAATAAGGGAATTATTGCATGTACTCATATGGATAAGTATCTTGTAAAATGAATAACCATGCAAGGAAAATCATTAACAATAGGGCCATCTGCTGTATCTCAAAAAAACTACACCAGCAAAAAATCTGAAAATGTTCTAATGCTTTACAATCTGAATTTCTTACAAAGAAAGTGATGATAATCATATCAGTTTAAATGTCAGTAAATGAATTTCTTATACCTCTTCTAAGTAAAAACAATATTTAGTAGCATAATACTGATACTCTGTACCTAATGATACTAATTGACTTTGTAGCTGGGCACATAAAAAGCATAAAATGCCTCCCTTTCCATTTGAAGTAGATAAGCACAGTGTGTGTAAGTAGGCAAGGAGGACAGAAGCAAGTTGAACATTTATTTGAATACTGGCAAGACACTTGGATGACCTTTTCTTGCTCTAAAATAAGAAGAAATTCCAGGTCTGACGAGCTTACAGTAGGGAAAAAAAAAAAAAAAAAATCAACACAAAAATGAGGGAAAATTTAGTTAGAAAATGGACTAACCCAGTGGTTCTTTGTACATCTGTACATTTCCCTCTGTCAATACACTTGAAGTACCCTCTTTCAAGTATGGTGGAAGAAACAGGTGATTAGAACCGAGTCCAAAGAACATACTGCATCTTAAAGTTTGTATTAAATAACAGCCCTGAAACCTTGTTTAAAGTAGGGAAACTTGAACCAGCACAGGCCCAAAGCCACAGAGAATACACTGCTGTAAACCCAGGCTCAGATGGGAGCTTTGTTACATTCTGAGTCCGCAAGGGCTACAGCTATGCTAAAAAGCAATACCTACAATCTCTATGCAGCCCCCTTAAAATCTATCTTGCTCAAGGAAATGTTTCTTAGCTGAAAGGTTCGGGATAACAGACTCCTAAACTTCGACCACATGCAATTTAGTTCTCAAACACAGGATAGACTGAACATCAGTTTGCTGTCAGTAATGCGTGCCCTGCTCAAGTGTGCCAGTGAAAACCAGTTACAACGTAGAACATTCCAGAACCTACTGTAGCACACAGTGTTCCTACCCTTGCTGCACTTCCAGCGTAGCTGGTTACCCAAATCACATTCTTGTAAAGGTGATTAAAAGTAATCACAAATCAGAAATAGGAGCTGTCAGCAGAAATCTTCCCAGAGAAGTTGCCACTGCATTTAAAACAGGCTTAGGAGCCACCTGCCTACACTGCTATGTCTGTATACTCACCAGCAGTACCTGGATAATGTGCATCTGCCCCAAAAGCATGTGCCCTTCTTAACCACACCAAGGATCAGACACTTGACAAAAAACGCTATTTTTCCTACAAATCTTGTCGTTTAGCAGTTTGAAGTGTTACTTAACGTTTCATATCTTTTGTAGGTTATACAAAACAAGTGACGCTTCATTACTACACCTGCAACTTCAGTAATTGCTGCATTATAGCTTTTGCCTACTATAGGCAAAACTGAACTTCCACAATGAGAATTTTTTATGCTTCATGAATAATATAGCAATGACATTCTTAGCTTAAAAAGAACACATATATTTACCTGCCATCATAGCTATCATACTGGCTTTGTAGACATTAGCAAGGGACCCCAATTCACCCGTTGCTAGGATTGTTTTCATGTGAGCTTCTCCACAGGCCTGACGGCACTGGCGGATCTCCTCGTAGAGGCCTGTGGATAAAAGCATTTGAAAATTATCAAAGTTGGCTGAGAGACATTTTCAAGTATGGCTGTAATTTCCACTTCTGGATTAATTTCCAATCTTATAATTAGTCATAGCACTCAAGAACTTAAGTTTCGTAAGTTCAATAAATTACATGACTGAAGGTAATTAACAACGCCACACAGTTTCAGTCTTAACTTAATAGCTATTAATGTCGTTTCTCTCAAAACTACAAATGTGCTCAGTATGCCAAACACTCATGAATACATCAGGAGCAAAAAAAAATACTATGCTATTCAAGATTGATTTTAAAACAGCTTTTCCAGCAGTAAGTTTGGTACTAAATTGAATTAATACTCAGGGACATCATGTCACCACACTCCCTGTCCCCACCAGACATTTCCGCAAGACTCAGCCTGTAAAATAATAAAAGAGTGACCAAGTTGTCTAGTACCAGACCTTGTAATGCCACCTGATGTTCCCTAACATCTTCCCACCTAGCCTCCAGCTGCTGCTCCTGGAGGCACCTCATCTCCATCAGGTCCCATCGTACCTCCCAGTACCATGGGGCAGTCTCAGAAAGGCTGACAGGGAGCTAGATCCCTGTGTTTAGGTATCTGAATCCCATCCTAAGCTTCCTGACAACACAAGTTTCCTGAAAATATGCAGCCTAATCAATGAACGATGCAGGACTACTGCCTTTCTTAGAAAACGTTAGAACTTGCAGACCTGGTCAGGAAATGCAGCAGAGGGAGCACAGGGAAAACTTCCCACTCCTTTTTGGCAAAATTCAGCAGTGCTCCTACAAAATTTTGAAGTCAAGGAGATTAAAAGAGTGAGAAGTTATGGAAATGTAACTGCTAGAATCTGGCCACTTGGGGATGATTAAGGCTCATCTAGTGTTAGTGGTGGGAAGAAAAATAGCTCTTACAGTGCACAGTCAACAGTTCTGGAATCTGAATTAAAATATATATATATATATAAAAATAAGCAAGCAGGATCCTTTGTAAGAGAGTCTTTTTCACAAGCTATATCTTCAAGCACACAAAATCAAAAAGTTCATTTACAGAAGGCAAAAATACAGCTTTTAACAAATCTGTCTCACTAAAAAAAGCCCAGGATTAATTTTTTCAGCAATACTGTCGTTCTTTCCCCCTCAGTCCTCAAGCAAGACCTGAGGACACACAGGAGAATCTGCCAGCCCGCTGCTTGGCTGGACATCCCCTCCACCTGTGACGATGCTGAATCCTATTGATGCTTGTGGGCACACCAGGCTGCTGGGGCTGGGATCACTGTGCTGGTCCTCGGAGACGTACTACACACGTTAGCAGACAATTGGCTAATGCACTTAGCAAGTCCCTTTATAGACACCAGGCTTCACCTTGCTTCTCACTGTGTACCAAAAGTGTGAATTAATCAGTAATAGCATGCAGTCTGACATGTTTTATTGATCAATTGATGATACTCCAGAAACCTTCTACATCAAATCAAGACTCAAAAAAAAGGAAATACAAAGCACCTGTGCTATTTTCTTGTGCATAACGCTGCTCATAGTAGATCCAAAAGCAGGTTTTTTTTTTGTGGAGTGACTCTTTCCTGAAGCCTTTGGAAAGCCAGAAAAAGCAGCTTTCATGTTCTAGTTTTGGTAACAAGAAAAAAATCAAGTTTTCTCTACCTTTAAGATACATCGCCAAAAATGTCAAAACAAAATCAACAAAATGTACATTTAGGTTGGAATTCATGAAAAATTTTATCTCCGTAACTGTTGTTCACTGAAGTTAATACTGGAACTAACAGCACTCTCCCTATTGTTGGAAGTTACTTTTATATGCAATTAGTGCCAAGATCATTTGAACAGTGTCACTATCTGACAGCATGCATCAACCCACGGACAGGAACAACTGAGGATCTTCAATCATCTGTGTCTGTCAGCTGAGGCAGTGAAACATTAGGCATGCGTTAATGGGGCAGGGGTGTAGGTAATAAATACCGTTCTCTATTCACAGATCAATTATTGCATAGAATATCTGACATTCATAGGATATTCTAAGCCCTACAGTAAAAGCACAAATAGAAATGCAACTACCTCTGGGACAGAGAAAATTAACCAGAGCAGCCCAGAATGAACACCTTAGCCCCAGGTCAAGCAGCGACTGCTTTGTTTCAGAAAAAAAAAACTGCAAAAACTCCTACTTCTTTCAAAACTAAAGACTGTCAGTCAGACTTGAATCCAAAGACCAATAACTTGATCATCTCGAAACTTCCTCTCAAAAGACTGAAGAGTGATTTGAGTTAATCACACTTGAATATGCATGCAGTGTAAGAAGTCCTGGGCTACTTCTAGGACAGTCTGTGCTACCAGATTTCAATCATGTCACTATTCAATTCCTTCAGGCTCATCAGTGACAGGAGCCGAGCTGGACACTGTGGTTCTTGGTGCATCTCTGACCTTTGCACAACACCAGTAGTAGCTGGCAGAGCAGATGGAGCTGCTCTGGTCAGCAGAAGAGGCAGAAAACTTTTAGGAAAAGTCTCCATCACAGAAAACCCCACAGGTGTATACTCAACTGTGAGCTAAGACCGCCATGAAGATGTTGCAACAGATTCTTTGTCTGTTAAAAACAGTGGAAAAAATAATAAAGAGCTCTCAAAGCAAATGGCCAATACTGTGTAGTGCCTTGCACACAGCACTAACACTATACATATTAAATGAAGCCTGCCTTAAACCAGCAAAAAAAAAAAACACAAAAAGAAAACAAATATCAAAAACAAAGCAAGCCACCTTATACAGATTACATTTAGAGCCAGATGCTCAGTGCTGCAGTCTGTCATACCTCCACTAATTTAGCAGTTAAAATGAGTGTGAAGCAAGAATTCTTCTATTTTGTGCCCATTTAGTTAACATACTTTACTGGTTTTATGAACTTTAAATCTGCTTTTATTGTATGCATTTATGTTAG
>VXAV01009322.1:672284-688022 GCA_013399715.1 Alectura lathami | reverse complement strand
TGAAATAAGCCATCATCAGAGTATTTACCGTCCCATCTATAGACCTTTTATTGCAGAAATTAGAGATCTTTTCTTCCAGAAGTCTGAGAAAGTCATCTTGTGAATGTATACATATGGAAATAGTTACAAAGCAACGGTAGCACACCGGGGAGAGGAATCCAAAGCTGATAGAAAGAACATAAAGACAACCGAAGATGTCATAACAGATTTATAAAACCAGGGTGTGCATTTTCAATTTGTGTCCAAATTTTCTCCATTTCTTAGAAGAGATGGAAAACAGATAGCGTCTCTATTGCAATTTTTTTTTTTTTTTTCTTTTTTGTGTAACTAGGTTACCTAGTGCCATTTCTACTTAAATTAGATCTCTTTGCTTTTTGTCCTGTTGTGCTAACTATGTAATCCAACTACAGCAATGACAACTGGGATGCCAATCTATCCTGTTTTACAGACAACAGCAGCCAAGTAGGAGTGGCACTCTCAGCTGACAGAGGATTCTTACCACTGTGAATTGATGTTAGACACACATGAGCCTCTCAATAGATTTGGGCTGCAAAATGTGGGTACCTGCAAAACTAGCCTGGTGTGTCTTGTGATGGATGAAGAAGCATTGCCTTATTGATGAAAATTATGAGTTTCCTTCAGAGAAACAGATTTTGTGAAAGTAGTAGGAGCCTCAGAATAACAAAGGATAGTGGAAACCTCCCCATTTATGGCTCACCTTTCATCTCCTAGTTTTAGATGAAAATAATTGTGAAGAGGTAGTAAAACTTAGAAATGTTCCTATTGCTAGATTAACTGGATATCAGCACAGTGCAGAGGCTGGCAATGATGCAAATAAAGGGCAAGGCTTTCTTATGGTACTAGATAGAACTACACATGAATATTTAGTCTTTTGACAACATTTTGATAGCATGTCTGACCATTAGATGCAGAAAACCTTTCTTCATTGCAAAGTGAAACAGAAACAGTATACAATTTGGCCATTCATTGCTATAGGGCATCAGTCATTCCCTGTCAACAATGTCATGAGGTAAGGAGCACCAAGTCCTGTTCTGCTAAATTGCCATGGGCAGAAATTGTTTCAATAGATATAGGATACTACCTGGAAAAAAAAAAAATGGACTGATATCAGTCATATATCAGGCACAGTTGCTTGGATATATAATTTTCCACAGAAGAATTCATCATCAAAAATTCCATAGTATATCAAGAAGAATTAATGTTAGAATGAGGAACCGGTTGTTCGGATTAATGGTGTGCCATGCCAGAATAACAGTAGCTGCCGCCCAGAACTGGCCTGAGTAGCTAGAATATATTTTCCTCTTTCCATCCAGATGTTACTGTGATCAGAAACATCAGCCTATTTGTTAGGCAGCGTGGCAAGATCTCATCCTTAAACTTGATCTCATTTCCCCGTATCCTGTCAGAGGAGATCCTAACTACAGTATCCCGTCAGCTACAGAGGTTGTCTACTGCTGAAGAATGCGGCTGTCTGGTTTTGAAGGTGATTGAGAGCTACAGCTATTTTGTATCGTTCCTCTGTGCTGATCCTTGTTAGCTTCCAGTCTGCTTTAGCTGCTAGTTTGAGAGTCAGATTCTAATCTTTGAAGCAATCACCAAATTTTAATCTATTCATATTGGCAGAACATTGCTATCTACACTGCATCAGAGAGTCCAGGGCAAAGTACACTAAGGCTAAAGAAAGATGTTTTTGACAAAGGGTCTTCCCTGGAGAGTAGTCTCTTCAAGGAGACCACACACTCAGCACTCCTGAACCATAAAACCACTCTTATCATTTCCTAGTTCACCTATCTTCCCTGCAGAATGCATCTTCATGGTACAAAATCTTTGTATCAGATATGGGGAAGAGTGAAACTGAGATTACTGAGATTTATTTGCAATCTAGAGTAAACAAACCCACAGTCATAGAAAAGGTACTCACACAAAAAAGTATTGTGCTGCTTATTTTAGTATCCTAATGACATCCTGGGCTCCCTGTTCGAAGTTTGCCAGTTGGAAAGCAGTTCTGCTAGTCCCCAGATTTGATCAATTTTAGACAAACTTCCAGACCTGTCTTGAGAAAGATTTTTCCACTGAAACAGACTTGATTCAAATTATAAAAGTAAATCTTAACAACAGAGAAAGATTTATGTCACTTATTCATCTCCCTTCAGAAGCAGCCTCATCTGCCTTCAACATGTCTTGATGGAGATAATCTCCTGCAGCTGCTGATTCATGGTGAGGTTGCTCAAGATTTACATTTGCAATGGAGAGACTATCTTTGTTTGAAAGGATTCTTGCAGAAAAAAAAAATAGATTTATCTTTCCTTAGTAAGTAATCAGCTGTGTTCCAAGTGGTGATGCAGTGCTAGGAATCAGGTAACAGCTTGAAGATCACCTGATCTATATGGCTGCCTACAAGTAGCTCTATGTTATTGAGTAGGAAAAGAAAAGAAGTATTAAGAAAATAACACAGAGACACAAAAAAAACCTCAACAACCAACCCCAAAACTCATGACGAATTCATTTTATGTTTAGTTTTCTCTCTTCCAGCAGACCAGTAAGATAACTCTGCCGGTTGATATTTGTATGATAGTTCAGGAGAGAAAGCAAAGACTGCCTTTTTCTTTCAATAGTACTTGCTTTCATATCCACCCTCCTATTTGGCTAGCAGCAGTGAAATAATTGATTTTTGCAGATTAATTTTCAAACTTTCAGTAATATGTGTTTTTACTTGATACTTCAATTCTCAAAGAAAGTCAGACTTCACTTTTGTAAAGTTACTAGGTCTCACACAGAGGAAAAAATATAAACCCACGTGCACCTTAAAGGCT
The DNA here is from genome assembly GCA_013399715.1 of Alectura lathami. Taxonomy (NCBI): domain Eukaryota; kingdom Metazoa; phylum Chordata; class Aves; order Galliformes; family Megapodiidae; genus Alectura; species Alectura lathami. The sequence continues at coordinate 685,188 of VXAV01009322.1, read as the reverse complement.
CAAAGTTAAGTGGGAACTAAAAATATTGTCATAAAACATTTCTCAGATAGTCTGCATAATCTGCAATGTATACAGCTAGCAATTTGGCTGAAGACTCTGTTCTAATTATTTCTGGGATAACTTTGTATAATTTCAATATAAAATGGCCTACCCTTGAAAACATCTCAAGGATTCCAGTTTTGTGATTCACTTGTTAAGCGAGTTATTTCAATCTTTCCCATGATCTCAGTGTCATGGGATTTTTATTCTCTTGGAGCCACGATGACACAAATAACATCAGTGATAACAAATGTATTATCCACTTAGAATTTATGATAAAAAGAAACTCAATACCTCTGGTAGTTTGTCAGTGAGCATCTTTTTGTGAGATAGCATCTTTTGCTACCTGCTACCAATATGAACCCAGATGTCGTCAGTTGTGAAAGGCTGTGTGAACTGCTCTGGATGTCCGGGGAACTGCAGTGTTTACAACTTTTTTTTTTTTTTTTTAACCTGGTGTGGAGATTCTAGGCAAATATTTGACAGTTTTATTTAGCATACTTGCTGTTAGTTTCTCAGTAATTCAATACATATAGAAATCCCTATCCCTTTGCCACATTTCCCTTACTCTGCGTCCATTCTGTTTCTGTTTTGTGGTTAAATTAAGGACGGGGTTTCTTGAAACACGCCTTACCACATTGTTATAGTAAAATAAAAACATTTAGAAGGAGCTGCGAAGGCAATTCCAGTGTGTCTCCTCCTGTCCCGGTGTTCTGCACTGCTGACTGAAGCCCTGAGCTCAGTGTGCCTGCCCAGCCGCTGTAAGAAGCTGTTCTGGTGAGACATGCCATGCGTGCCCCACTTGCAGAGCCCCGCAAGGTCACTGCAAACCTCCAGCATTTTATTCCGAAACTAAAAATACTGCTGCTGTGCACAAGCTTCTGTTTTGACATTATCTCACCGGAATTTAGTATCAAGTGCCTCTGCCTTTTCCAGGCAGATCACATACACTATTTGGGAGCCACTGGCTTCTGCTGCGTCGGGTTAGGTTCTTACTGTATCTTGAGAGATAAAGATGAATGGCTGTACTGTGTTGAAAGAGGAGCAACTAGGAAATGTAGTGATATATCCCGATAGCAATACCATGTTTTGGCAAAGGATGCTGTGAATTAAGAGTAGAATGTAACCTCAAAATTTGACATAATAAGTAGCTGACATATAGACGCTAGCCCAGATATGAATTTTGCATGTTGCCTTTTCATTTATTTTTATAGTAGGAATAAATATTTAAGGGATGTATGATATCTGCCTTCCAATTTCTTTCTGTAGAATGAGACAGATAATTGCTATCTCTTTCATTGTTTTGAAGGTAACTAAATGATGTATGTTATATACTGCAAGGTAATGTATAAGAACAAATTTATTATTATTAATAATAATAATCTACATTTATTGCAAATCAACTTTATTTATTTATTTATTTATTTGTCTAGCCAAAGGAACACATCTCTATCTCAGCTATATAGGCTGGTTTTGAAGCATTTTGTTCTTGTTTTCAGAATATGTCCAAATAAAGTTCTAATATGTGTGCTGGAACCATATTTTTCTAGAAATATTTTAGACTGACCAACTGAATTTAAATAATATGTTTTAAAGTATCTCTAGATGGATTCATTGTTTTATTTTGTAGAGTGTTCAGGATCACCCTCAGCATGGTCCAGGATGATAAATTCTGTTGCAAAAATGTGTGAAAAAAATCTAAAATTGATAAGGGTATATGTTTGCACAGTTCCTTCAGGAGGGTTCTATTTCAAAAACTTGCAAGGGAAGAGGAAGAAGTCAGCTTTCTTCTAACATTGCTTTATTTTTGTTTTCAATCTCACAAAAATTGAATGCAAAAATGGTATCTTCTCTCAGGCAGCTGTTGCTTTGCTGCCAAGGTCAGCTCTGCAAGCTAACTCTGTATTTTTCACATGGCTGTTTTGTGCTTCAGCGATTTCTCTGGTGTATTAAAAATAAACAGGCTCTTCTCCAACGTCAAACATTCATGCCTTCTCTTTATAACCCTGCTTCCTTTAACCCCTACAACTGTTTAAGCCCTAGGCAGATGCCCCCATCCTCTCACCACACCCCACCCTCCAGCTGCCTGACTGCTGTACTGAGAAGGAGCTGAAGGTCTGTACAAGGAGGCAGGGGTTAAGCTGTGATAAGTAGAAACTACTGATAAGCAGAAACTATTATAGATCCCAGAGTGAGAGTGACTAAGGTCAAGGATGCACACAGATTTGTTCCTTGGAACAGCTATGTGGTTCCAGAGTAGGAGAGTGCTGTATTTTCATTTTTATTTTTTTTTGTGGGCCTACAGTGGCCTGTCCATCCTATTGCAACTACAATAGGTTTTTGTCCCTGTCTTAGCTTTAGGACCCAATTTTGAATGTACTTTATACATACCTACGTATGTATACAGAGTTTTTCAAAATTGAAGCGACAAATGCACCATGCAAATGAAAAACTTGAAAGTTTTTAACTCAATAGTTCAATCTTCACAGCTTTGACTACCTCACCCTCAGTATTTTCAGGGTTATGGGCAGGGCTATGGTCCTGATTGAGCTTTGGTTTAAGTGTTGAAAAAAAGGTCTAGTGATCAATATCTATATACTGATACCCACTGACAGATAGATAGTATTAATGTCCCTTGTATGTATATAATGTTCTATAAAGAGCCAGCTGGAAGAGCTTGATACTTTCTGCCTTCATAACTCTGTAAGCTAAATAAATTCTTTTCTGTTTTACAGTGCTAACTTTATGACAAATTTCCTATAGTGGTAAGTGCAGCTGTGACAACACAGGCCTGGAAGCTGCAGGATGCTAGAACAACCCTTGAGCAAATGCAGTGCTGGCTGTTGGCAGAAAGAGGAAGACATTTGGGGGTCTTCATATGAGTCCAAAGGATGACTCAGTGGTAGAAAAGGCAGTTCTAAGTTACCCCCTGTTATGACTTATTAAAAAATACCTGGGAGCCAACTTTTCTATTTCCAAGTATCAATACAGGGCTCCAAACAAAATAAAACAAACAAACAATGACAACAACAACAACAAAAAAGCTAGCCCCAAGGAGCTGGAATAAAGGATACTGAAATTCAGTCAACTTAAGAAGAAATTGAGTGCAATTTATTTGGCATATTTCCACAATTTAAGTTAATGAAAATAGTAATACTATGTCATAAGTACGTCGCTGTGATTCCTATAAAGACTTTATTACTCTCCTCCTGGGACACAGGGGGAGACCTGTGCCTCTTTTTTATTACAATATGGTCAAAACTACCTACAAGTGAGAATTAATTTAAAATGCAGGTCATTAAAAATCACATTTCTCTAGTATAAACAAATAAATCTTCTGAAGAGAGGTCTGCTGTAATAACTCTAAAGATTTAATGTCCTTAAATATCTTAAGGATAGAAATTGATGACTAGAACAAGGATAAGGTCAATATAACATTGTAAACTCAATGAAATATATCAATGAGGATGAAAAACATAGGAAATCACTTGCTGACAGATGATGATGGGCAACTGTGGGCTATTTATTTCCAATATACTGTGAGATCCAGAGTCAAAACCTTCAATTTTGTTATCAGTTGATCAAGTTCTATCTCATTTTACTTCAAACCCTAGCCCATAAAGTATTATTTGATAGTAGAAATGAAATCTTACTAATATGAAAACAAAACTTCATGAAAAGATGTTGATAGGAGGGAAATCCTGCTTACAAACAGTTTTAGTACTACTAAAGTGACCTTGATTCTGTTAGAAGTTACTCAGAAAAAATGAATATATTTTCACTAAGATAAACATGGTTTGATTGGAACAGGCTGCCCAGAGAAGTTGTGGATGCCCCATCCCTGGATGTGTTCAAGGCCAGGCTGGATGGGTTCCTGGGCAGTTTGATCTGGTGAGCTAGTGGCTGGCAGCCCTGTCCACAGCAGGGGGGTTGGAACTAGATGATCTCTGAGGTCCCTTCCAACCCAAGCCATTCTGTGATTCTATGAAAGGTTTGTGTTGTAGAGCTGCTGGGAATGGCCAGGGGGAAGACCCCTCAGATTTGTGTTGGTGGTCTTAAGGAGAAGCTTATGGATAAGAGAAGGAAGTGCTGCATGTGTAAGAGAATTCACCATAATTGTGTTTTACATCAATATGTTAATTATGTCTTGGATGAATATTTGAAGCAAAAGCAATTGAAGAGCTACAGAAAAAAATGGATGCAAGAGTCAGTGAATCTCAAATATGAAGTAGTTTACATTGATCTTCATTAGGGTTATCAGGTTACTATAGCAATACTAGACCATTTAAGTGATAATCATAAAGTATTATTAACAAGGATGTTTCAAGCATTGTCTTTTTCCTGTTATTTTTCTTTTTCTTGCTCCCAGATTTTGCAGATATTGCCATATTATCATCGTTATTTTGTATCATTGTATTTTGCTTGAAAGTACTAGATCCAGGATCATGCAGTGGCCAGACTGAAGCATTGGACACACATTGACCCTTCCCCAAGGAAGCTTAAAACCAAATGCAAAACTGAAATGAATGTACAAATGCTTGACACATGTGACAAAACATGTGATAGCTCTAGGGCATTAGAGATGGGGACAAAGCTGAGAACTGAGTAGGGCAGGGAGCAGCTTTGCGGTAAAGGACTTGAGTGTCCTGGTACACAGCCAGGTTTGATCATGCATCAGCAGTGTGCACTGGGGAAAGGAAGGCTAAGCACAGACTAGGGTGTAGTAATGTAAAGATAGCTGGAAACTGAGGGAAGTGATTGTGTTTCTCCAGTTATGCTTGTGAAATCATACGTAGAGCAGTGAGACTGGTTTCTGGCCCCTGAACACAAGAGCAGTATGGATAAACTGAATTGTGTCCAGTTAGAAGTCATTAATTTATTTGGGCAATATGATGTACAAACAGAGTCTGAGGAAACTTCTTCAGCTCTAAGAAGTGAAAGCTTGGGGAATCACAGAATCGTAGGGCTTGGAAGGGACCTCTGTAGATCATCTAGTCCAACCCCTTGCTGAAGAAGGTTCCCTAGAGTAGGTTGCACAGGAAAGTGCCCAGGCGGGTTTTGAATATCTCCAGAGAAGGAGACTCCACAACCTCTCTGGGCGGTCTGCTCCGGTGCTCTGTCACGCTCAAAGTAAAGAATGACTTTCTCGTGTTCAGATGGAACTTCTTCTGTTCCAGTTTGTGCCCATTGCCCCTTGTCCTGTTGCTGGGCACCACCAAAAAGAGCCTGGCCTCATCCTGTTGACACCCACCCTTTAGATATTTATAAACATTGGTAAGACTCAGTCTTCTCTTCTCCTGGCTACGCAGTCCCAGGTCTCTCAGTCTTTCCTCATACAGGAGATGCTCCAGGCCCCTCATCACCTTTGTGGCCTTCCGCTGAACTCCCTCTAGCAGTTCTCTTTCTTTGTTCAACTGGGGAGCCCAGCACTGGACACAGGACTCCAGATGTGTCCTCACCAGGGCAGAGTAGGGGGAGGATCACCTCCCTCGGCCTGCTGGCCATGATCTTTTTAATGCACCCCATGACACCATCAGCCTTCTTGGCCCAAAGGGCACTCTGCTGGCTCATGGTAAAGAAGATCTGATTGCTTCTATAACTACCCAACAAAAGCACATGGAGGAGATAGAGTCAGACTTTGCTCAGAGGTGTACAAGGGAAGGATGGGATGGGAGCTTATAAATAGAAGAGAGATCGAGTTTTACACAGCTGCATAGTGATAGGACAAGGGGGAATGGTTTTAAATTAAAAGAGGAGAGATTTAGGTTAGATGTGAGGAGGAAATTCTTTACTCAGAGGGTGGTGAGGCCCTGGCAGGGGCTGCCCAGAGAAGCTGTGGGTGCCCCATCCCTGGAGGCGTTCAAGGTTGGATGGGGTCCTGTGCAGCCTCGTCCAGTGGTTTGCACTGGGTGGGCTTTAAGGTCCCTTCCAACCCAAATCATTCTATGATTCTGTGATTCTATGAGGAGATCCTCAAGGGAAGTGCACAGGGAGTTGCATGAAACCTGTTGTGTGCTCACTATGACCTTTCCCATTGTGAGTGTTCAACGGCAAGTGAATGGAGAGTGCCTACAGGATTGAGTAATATAATGTCTGTCTTTCTCCTTACCAAAGAAGAAAGCTGTTAAGCTGTCTCTCTCTGCTTTACTTGAGAGAGAATTTTATTGAATGAAACACACCTGAGAATTTTTCATTTATCACTGAGTTTTTGGATTCCTTCTAAACTGATGCAGCATCTACCTCACAAATGAGGAAAGTTAATTGAAGATTGCTCTCAGCCTCCAGAGCCTGACACTGGGGGAGTATTGTCTCTCTGTGCTATAGTGATTTGATTGGAGCTGCTGTCAGATGTTATATACGTTATGTTCAACTCATTTCTGAAAAACAGTCTTTGCCATTTGCCCCATTCTCACAGACAGGGAGGCTCAATCCTTTGTTCCTGACTTGTTTTGAATTGTTGCAGTCTTCATGCTGATAATTTAACAGCCTGTAACATAGATGAGGATAACAAGAATCTGTCTTTGGAATAATACAGAGCAAAGGCACATGGAAGGATAATTAATTATAGTTTGATTTTACCGCGTGCATCTTGATTTATCTGTTGCAACAGTCATTTACTCTGTAAAGTTCAGTAGTAGTTTTGCAGTGTATATAGGCCTGCTCCAATGCCCCATAAATTGAAAACATCCTTTTGGCTTCAGTGGGCTTTGGATTCAATTGTATTACAATTCTCATTTTGGGATTTCAGAGTGTTTTGTAATTACTGCTGAATAAGTCTTCACAGTATGCCACTCTCTTCCCTGTAACAATTTGCTTTCTCCAGAGGATGAGGTAGAGTTTGGAGGCAGATAACAACAAAGAAATGCAGTGTTAGCCACATTGCTTCTACATATGAGACCTCCTCCTGTGGGCGCACGTGAAAAATCAGAGCCTTCCTCCTCACACTCCCTTGTGATAGACCTGCATTTTCCTTTAGGACTATAAATTCTGTGTTGATATAAAAATAAAAGAAATCTGAGATATTCTTATTTTTACTCTTATGCCGTTTGGTTCTGACATGCATGTAATACATCTTAAAAAGAAAGCTTATTTTTAATGCAGATACCACACTATTTTGTCTGTCATGGAGCCTTTAGTTTGAGTGAACTTTAGAACTCTTCCAATGAACTTGTTGCCATTTCCTCCAACTTACACAACATGTGTGTATACTTCAAAAGAACACAGTGAAAGAACTTTGCAACTGTTATCAAAACAATTTAGGAATAACTTTCATGCTATGACAAAGCTAAAGAGGATTTTTGGAACAGACGTTCAGAGATATGAATACTTTAGCATTTCTATTTTCAAAAGAGATTTGGGATCTTAGGGTGGAAGTCCCACTGAGTATCTCATTTGTTTTGGCTTTGTTTTTGTTTTCAGACTGAGAAGGAGGGATGTTCCAGACATCCAAGGCTGACTTTCTTCACTTCTATTGAAAAAATATACCCTCACAAGTTTTAAATATAAGGAAAAAAACTACTGTTTTTTTTTTTGTTTGTTTGTTTGTTTTCTTTCCAGATCTCATAAATCCACAAATGTCCTGTGGGTTACAAAACCTTGAAACAGGTTTCTGGTAGACCAGGTAGGCTAGCAATGCATTTTGTAAATCTCTGTCATGTATCACTGACTTTGTTGCAAATCTGAAATGTCTTTTGGTTCAGGGACACTTTCAAATTATCTGTTCAGTTATTTTCAGTTATTTCCAGTAACTGTTTTTCTGTTTGTTTGTTTTTCTCTAGGATTAACTCAATTCCTTCTCCTCCTATTTCTTACAGTCCGGGAATATTCGTATCAAGAGTGTGTTTTCATCACATGGTGTGTTCGCTTTAGGGGTTAAGTCATCTGTGTCATGTTCGAAGAGTTTCAGCCATTCTCAGTTTTCCCTTTTGTTCCCATACAGCTGCACCAGGCACAGGCACAGCCTGATCAAGACCATTCAACCCCCTTCTTTAAATTCAACAACGGTGCGGGTGTCTCTGCCCTTTCGGAGCAGTGAATTCTGCTGGCTCGGAGGAAGAAGAAATTCTTCTCTTGGCCAAATGGTTGCTTATTCTTTTAACATAGGATAATGCAGAAAGGATGGGCTGACATTTTTGTTATTATTTAATCTGTTTTGGGAGGATACAGAATCTCTTCTCAGCACAGCACTCTGGCTGTGCCAGGCACCCTATGTATACATTAGTGAGGACAAGTCCCTGCCTTGAAATTCTCACCCTTTCGAAATCAAAACCACAAAAGATGTGGGGAAAAAAATGGTCCTGTAAACAAACAGGATGATTATCATTGCGAGCAAGCTCGATTTCTTCCTTCAGCTCATTGAAAAGCACCCCTGTGAAGGGTCACGGGGGAAGGCATCTCAGGTTTCCCCGCTTTGGATGCTGGTAGGGTGAGGAGGAGGGGATGCAGCAGCATGCTAAGCTGGATGGCAGGCTTTCTGATGACTTGCCACTCAGCTGTAGCCTGGCACTAGGGCTTTCCCCATATCCCTTCCCCTTGGCACGCCCATACATCTCGTGTATGGGGTTGCAGCAAGAGGGAGAGACCCCACTGCTGCTGGGAGTGGGAGGAGTGGGAGGCAGTCAACTCTGCAAGCCTCACATTCACAGTATGCCATTGATGGGTTTATCTAGGTCAGGATATTTCAGTCTTGATGAGATAAACCCTCTTTTTGGACATCTGGTTCTAGAGGGCTATGGGATAAAGCATGAGGCAATTAAAATTGAAAATTTTACCTGATTTCCATAATACAGGTTCCAGAATTGATTAAGAAATGTATATTGACTGATACATCATTTATATTCTGTTCTCTCTATATTTCATCCGTTGCTCTGCAGTGCCTTCTGTAGCATGCTTAGCGCTTGGGAAAAAATTGGCCCAAGTGATTGAACCTGTCTTTCTAGAGCATGTTTTTGTTTGGTTGTGTTTATGTTGTCACTTCGCCTTGTACTGCTGTGTAGTGTGCTAGTAAACTTTAAGAACTCCTCCTTGCGAGCTTCATGGGGTTGATTGCTTCTCGGTCTCTGACAGCAGCCATCAAACTACTTGCTCACTGCCAGATGGCACAGAGGGTCTGCATGTTCCCTCTGTGCTCGGGGGCTGTGCAAGGTCTCCTAAAGCAGAAGGCTTCTCCTTGCCCCAGCATATCCAAGCAAACAGTTGTACCACCTCAGTACGAAATCCACTGCTGGCTCACTAATTATCAAAGTAAAGGCAGGATTTAGAATCCCTTTTAATTAATAGTCTTTCCTGTCTTTACTTGTTACATGCTCATGGAAGGTCTGCTTTGATTTGGTAGTATGTGTGCTTCGATGCTAGCATCATGGCAGGGTTTGTGGTGCCTTAAGGCAAAATTACAGCTTGAGGTAATGCCACGACATAAATTTGCCACTTCTCTCACAGACTTCAGCAATTATGAATTTGGACATAACATATATTTATCTGAAAACTGTATGGAAATCTCATGGGCACCTTCGTTAGGAAAGAAATACTTGTTGAGTCTGGCTGCATTTGTGTCTGTATAACCAGACTTCCAATTGCATCACAACTTTTTCAGTTGTAACTCCTAAGACTGCACCAGGGAAATTAAATTCAGAGACACTGTCCCATTTTTTTTTTTTTTTTTTTTGCATAAGGAACTGCAGTGGATGGAGCACCATGCTGGTAGATTTGGTTTGTGTGTCCCACCACAGCCCTACATCCCTGTGCACAGGATGCAGCTTCCCATTGCTACCTACCCTCTCACTGCCAGTGAAGTGTGACCAGAGGTAACAGGTCATGTTCTTCCATCCAAAACTCATGAGGTACACCTAAAATGTGTTCAAACACAGGTTTCTTTCATATGTAGTTATTGTTATTTTCATTTCTGAGCACCCAGAATCACTTGGTAACATCTTTTAAATTCAATGCTTTTAGGCTTCAATAAAAACCCAATTTATGCAGGTTTCAGGATACAACTGTGAAGTTTTTCAGTATTAGCTAAGCTTTGGCTGCTCCTTCTGCACAGTGAAGCTTGTCTCTCTGGATTCATTAGTGCTGGTAGATGACTTTGAGGTCTGTGGCAAGAACTGTATGACCAAAAATTGTCATCAGCACTATTAATTGCTTCCCTCAGCTATTGAAATAATTATGCAATCTGAAGTAAGCATGTGTGTGCTGAAATAATGGGGAGTTTTTTCACACTTATGCAAATGCAGAATTTCAGATGCCCTATACATTCCCTAAGCAGGTCAGACAGCTGAATTTGGCCCTTCTGTCCTTAAAAACGGCAACCGGGATGACTGTTTTCAAAGATAAAATTCAGTGCAAGAACAGGAAGGTTTCATGAATAACAATAATACAGATTACAAAGCAATTCTGGCCAATCTAGTGATTTGAGTGGTAATGGTGTTTGATGTATATCTAAGAACCTTAATTGGCTATAGTCCTGTGAATGCACCAAAACTTCATCATTTCTTAGAAAAAAAACAGTCTCTTCCTCTGATATTTCTTCATGGAAATATGAATCCTTCAGGCCCAAAAGGCAAATAAAAATATGTCAGCACCTTTTTTACTAGCACCTCATGATTCTTGAAGAAATGCTTTGATTTTAGGTGCTTGACTCAAGAATTCTGAAGGCCTGGGTTGAGCAGTGTAGTTAACACTGTTCCCCCTCCTTTGCTAGAGAAGTGTATATCCAAAACCTTGGAATGAAATACAAAACCCATAAACTTCTATAGATTCTGGCAAAACAGATCAAATAAACATTTTCAATTATATATTTTCCTTTCTGCCTGCCCCCTTTCTTTTCTCATGAATATGAGATATGCGGAAAACTATATATCTGAGCTTTAATGCTCTACCTCTCTTCCAATAAACACACAACTGTAATAGAAAACATCTGTCATGCTTCCCCATAAAGAGCACAGCACAGATATAAAAAGTCTGACTGTCTGTGCTGTACTTCACTTTTGTCTCCCTATGATAGGAATGTGGAGGCATCAGGATGCATGACAATGCTCGAGTTCACTTTGTAACCTGCAGATTATTTGCTTATATTCAGTTAGAGTCTCATCCATCAGACAGAGTGCAACTCTTGAGAGGGGACAGATCAGCAAGAACTTATGAACAGGTTGAGCTTAACCCGCGTGATGCCAGCAGTTCCCACATGGCTTTTCTTATGCCTTAGGTTTCTTTTGGGACAGAGTTTCTGACTTTCAAACCCAAAGGGTTTCAAACCCAAAGGGCTCCAAACCCAAAGGGCTCGAGGCTGTCTCTGCTCCGTCTGAAGCAAATGGCGGCACTCTCCATGCCTTCAGTGGGATGAAAGAAAGCTCCTCCACATTACTTCACTAGCTGTTTACGATCCACAGAGGACTGTGTAGAAATGACTGCCAGGTAATGCGTAACATCACAGAATCCTTGTCTTTCCACAAGGCTTTTTGTCCTCACACATTTAATCTCAGCCAGAAGTTTATGTGTGAGGTACTTGATGCATTAGTAACTGGAACAGCTGGATGGCAAGGCTGTAAGCCATAGGTTATGGCAGCTTCGGGCTGAGGAGATTTGGGTTCGAGTGGGATGATAAACAGTGGGCTTGTTTATCCTGGTCAGTTTATTCAGATAATCTCCCTCATGGATGTATTAATAATTAGGAAGGAGGAATAAAAACCTTACAACCCTGGCAGTTAGACTAAGGAACAAATACGGAAAGTGTGTGTTTAGTGATGCAAGCTCTGCACTAAGCACAACAGAAAACAGAACACCCAGGAGGGATAACTGCACAGCCTCTGTCCTGGGGATGCAGATGCCACCAGGACCACCACATGGCTGTGCCTCTTCTTGTGTCAGGACATCAGGCCTGTCTGCAGTGCAGGGCAGTCGTGATCAATAAAGCACAAGATCTCCAACAAGGGAACTAACTAACTAGTTCTGAATGCTCCACAGCTCATGGGGAGGGACGAGGGCTTTTTAAATAATTTTATTTTGTATTCCATTTTCCTGGCAAATAAAACTCCATGCATTGGTGTGTTTGCCCAACGCTAATGTTTGGATAGCAGAACTTATATTCCTAATTTATTTAGAAGTTTACAGAATCTCCCCAGTATGATTAGGCCAGATCTATCTCAGCAGTTTTGAGGCTATTATGTTATTCATAGATTTACAGCTCCTATTTATAGATTTACTACAACTATAAAATTATTGTTATGGTAGAAAGGATGACACATTATTTGAAAACCAGGCACACCCTAAGGAAACTCCCTAACAGGCTGCAAACAATTTAGAGTCTAGAAGAATCTCTGCACTTAATCTTCAGCTCCTCTGGCCTGCATTGTGTTCTAGATGGCACTAAGATTAGCCTTAATGCAAAAAGTTTCCTATGGCTTTACCTAAGCATCAAATAAATAGCTTCCCCACTTGGGATTTCTTTTTTCTTTTCCACGCTGCCTTTTTCATCAGCTTAAAGAACGGAGGAACACAGGCCTCTAGCCAGTCTCTTTTGTTTCTCTTGCTGTACATTACTCTGGATTAATCTCACAATTTTTATGATCCCAAACCAGGAAAAATTTGCCTGGTTCTCACTGTTGGTGAGTGCCTGAAAACCGAGAGAAGCATCAGGCTTGTTTTAGGTATTTATCTCCTGAAAACTACGGACACAGCAGTGTCTGTTTTCAGTGGCAGTGGGTTAACCTATAATCCCCAGACCTGCTGCAGCCAGTACCATGCCTGGAATGTTGCCAGTTTTGCATTCAGTCTGAATGATGGCGCTGAAGAGGAGATGACAATGCACAGGTTCTGTGTAGGTACAGACACAGAATTTATTCTTCCCCATTTTTTTCTGTCTCCCATT
>VXAV01009322.1:642811-657227 GCA_013399715.1 Alectura lathami | reverse complement strand
CTTAGGCTGATTCTGAGTTTACTCTGTCCAGCTGTAGATTTTGGAGGAGAGGTGTAAATTCAGAGATTGATATGAGTGTTAATTAACATATTTTCGGCACTTCCTGTACCGTGGTGAAGTAAACATGAGGGTTAACCTCTCTGGTCTGAGGCTGTTTATCTTATTAAAAATAATAATAATAATAAAAAAAATGCTGAGATCATTTGTGTGTAGGGTTGGCTACTTAACATTTCTGAAGCTAATTAATTAAATATATCTGGTCATTTTCAATGTAAATATTCAGTATTGCCACAAGCTATTCTATTCTATTATTTTAAACATCTCTAACCATTTTTCTATTTCCATCTGTCAAAGTTTCCAACTGCTTTCTAGGCCAAAAGATCAACCATCATGACTTCAGTACTGGCACCATAGATGTGGGTGTACTGGATGCGGAGACTGCTGTGTAAGAAATTGCAGCCGTTGGTTGGGGAATGAGCAGTACATGACTGTTGAGAGTTAGGGGAGCCCTCAAGGTCTCATATCAAGAAGCCCTTGAATTTGCTTCCACTCAGTTCTTTCTCCATCTAGACTTGTCCTTGTAAAGAATAACAGTTAAAGGGGACATACATCACTCTGTTCCTGAGGAAGGGATCTTCTTGTTTTTCATAATATCTGCTGTATAGATGAAGCTGAACAAGTGGTTTTTGTTTCAAAATATATTTGTTTCTTTATATTTTATCCAGAGGTTTTGCACTGGCTGGAAACCTATGTGATTAGCTACCAGACAGTGAAAAATGCAATGACTGTCCCAATGGCCTAGTAAATAACGTCCCCAGCCATGGTTTCAGGTGGAGCTGTGACAGGGGGTAGCAAGCAGAGGTCTGGAATGGGGAACACCAACTGTGCTGCCCAGGAAACCAGTGCTGATGGATTTTTTCCCTCTTCTGCAAAGCCCTGGGATTGTTCTGTCATCCTGAGTTCAGTCTTGCCAAGTCTTGTGAAAACAGTGAACTGACTGACCTCCAGTAGTGTGATTTTTATCTTGAACTAAGAGCAAGTACTTTTGTTTAAAACTAAGATTGCTTTCTCTTCTTGGTGATTCTAACATGTTTGCTAATGTGTGAAATACACTTTTTCTCTCTCTCTCTCTTTTTTTTTTTTTTTTTTTCCTATCAGCCCTATTACTGTCAAGCCCTTAGATCTGCTCTGGATTTTATTGAGTCATTTAAAAATAGGTATCTATTTTGGCAATTTGACTGTGATGCTGTCTCAGAAGTCAGCCACCATTTTGAGAATGTTATCTATATCTTTCCCTTTTTCTGCCTGATTGGAAGCTGTCACTACTCATTTCAGCTAATTAGTGTTGTGAATAGATACGCTGGTTCATCTAACAAGGATGAAACTCTAGAAATTAGCATTCAAATTCAGATTTTGTTCCCAAGTGTAAAGGAAGAGGTGATTTTAGTCATCAGAGCTTGGACAGTTGGGGGTGGAAGCTGCATTGCAGCTCAAGGAGGCGTTGGGTGCTTTGCTTGCAGCTAGCTAAAAGACGGTTATGGCATTTTGGCCAACTGAAGAAAATACTGTTCAAATATAATGGTTTGATACAATAATTCATTGCTTCAGCTGAAGATTACACCATGGATGATACTAAGTCTTGTTCTAAAGAGGAGACTTAAGTTGGGAATACTCATTCTGAATGGAAAAAAATGGGCATTTGAGAAATGAGACCTTTAAGAGGGCAGATGCAAAACTCTGACAGAAAATTGTACCTCTGTAACGGCTCTTTGCAGTTCATGCATACACTGACGGCACGTAAAATGATGTTTAAAATTACAGACCTGGAAAATAACGGCCACGACCCCACATCTATCTTTAAAGGACCTGAAACACTCAGTACGTATGAGCACTTCTGGCACATGATCATTTTCCTCATCTAAATGGGCTATGAGCCAAAAGAGCAGGAGGAGACTAAAGGAGTCCCTGACTGACGGGGGCTGTAACCAGCCCTTGAGACAGCACTGCCACTGCCCTTCTCACAAGGCAAAATCATGTTTTAATTTATTTGTTAGACTTCCACTTTATGGTGTCTAAGTATATTTCCCGAGCAGAGATTATTTTTGCTTGTTTAGGTACTCCTGTGCCTAAATAGAAGCCTGGAACATGCTTGTAATTGGAGCATTTTGACTGACAGCACCTTCACCATTTGAGACTAATGGTGTGCTAAAATGAATAACTGAAACTGTAACAGTGATCTGACAAAGTGTGATTTTTATTTTTTTTTCATTTTCTTTCTTTTTTTTTCTTCTTTCCTGTCACCAAGTTGTAGATGAGTCTTGATTCTGTTGCTGCCATGCAGTTACGCCACTGGTTAACATCTCTGCGACCTGTAGAGAACGCACACTCTGAAGTGTTTACCTAGTCAGTCAGTAAATAGAATTTAAGTGATAGTTATAACATAATCTTGGTTTAATCTTTTTCTTTTTCCGTAAGTAGAGTTCAAACTCTACAGCAGCAGAAATACAACAACCTTGTCTGAAACTCATGGCTAATAGAGAATGCAAAGGTGACGGTCAAGGTGATGGTGACAGCTAGGACAAAATAGATGCTAATAATGGATTTAAGAGTTCCTCTCCATACTGCCTCTCAATAACCCATTTATTTTTTTTTTTTGACAGATAGTACAACTGTGATGAAAAGGAAGTTTTGCAACCATTAAACTTCCTGAAGAAAAAAGAAAAAGCTGTTAAGATTCCTTTTAAAAGAAATTAAAACAAGACCAAAAAACTTAGTGACTCACAGCTTACAGGAACATCAGCTTTTTTTTCCTCTGTGATCATTACTGGATATATTTTATTCCCATTTATCCCAAAAGAAGGTACACTTTGCCAGCTTTTTTTATTATTGTTATTATTTCATTATTTTTAACAGCTGCTACACTTCAGCACTGCAACTATGCTTAAAGGAATAGTATGAATTTTCATCAGTTGGTGAAATGAGGATGGTCCTGAACAATTAATAAAATTAGCTCTGAACATGAAATAAAAGGAAATGATGAGTCAGATGAAAAATATATGAGGAATATCCTTATCTCTAAACTGGAGAGATATGGATTTGATGGGTGGACTGTTCGCTGGGTAAAGAACTGGCTGGAGGGTTGCAGCCAAAGGGTTGTAGTCAATGGCTCTACGTCCAGGTGGAGGCCGGTCACGAGCCCCATGTGTCCCCCAGGGGTCCGTCTTGGGACCGGTGCTCTTCAACATCTTTATTGACGACTTAGACTGCGGGATCGAGTGCACCCTCAGCAAGTTTGCTGATGACACCAAGCTGAGTGGTGCAGTTGATACCCCTGAGGGAAGGGATGCCATCCAGAGGGACCTGGACAGGCTGGAAAAGTGGGCCCACGAGAACCTCATGAGGTTCAACAAGGCCAAGTGCAGGGTGTTGCGCTTGGGTCGGGGCAATCCCAGGTGTGTGTACAGACTGGGAGAAGAACTCCTTGAGAGCAGCCCTGCGGAGAAGGACTTGGGCGAATTGGAGAAGGACTTGGGATTGACAGAAAGCTGGCCATGAGCCGGCAGTGCGCTCTCACAGCCAGGAAGGCCAACGGCATCCTGGGCTGCATCAAGAGAGGGGTGGCCAGCAGGGAGAGGGAGGTGATCGTCCCCCTCTACTCTGCCCTTGTAAGGCCTCACCTGGAGTACTGTGTCCAGGCCTGGGGCCCCCAGTACAGAGGGGATGTGGAGCTGTTGGAGCGGGTCCAGAGGAGGGCCACCAAAATGATCAGAGGGCTGGAGCACCTCTCCTGTGAGGAGAGGTTGAGGGAGTTGGGATTGTTCATCTTGGAAAAGAGAAGGCTCTGGGGAGACCTCATTGCGGCCTTCCAGTACTTGAAAGAAGCTTACAGGCAGGAGGGGGACCGATTTTTTACACAGGTGGATAATGGTAGGACAAGGGGGAATGGGCTGAAACTGAAAGAGGGGAGGTTTAGGTTGGGCATCAGGAAGAAATTCTTCCCTGAGAGTGGTGAGGCGCTGGCACAGGCTGCCCAGAGAAGCTGTGGGTGCCCCATCCCTGGCTGTGTTCAAGGCCAGGCTGGATGGGTTCCTGGGCAGTTTGATCTAGTGAGCTAGTGGCTGGCAGCCCTGTCCACGGCAGGGGGGTTGGAACTAGATGATCTCTGAGGTCCCTTCCAACCCAAGCCATTCTATGATTCTATGAGTTTCCAAAAGGCACAGTGTAAATAAGGGAGGTGGATATTCACAGACATGCTTATAAAGAAGGATGTTTTCATTGTAGCAAGTAGTCTGCAGCTCTCCTATTGGGAAAAGAATGCTACTTCAAGTAACAAACTTTGTTTCTGTAGCACAGTAGTGAGACTTTGTCTCAGATTAAAACTTCGATATTCCCTTGTTAAAGCAATAATGCTAACTAGGGAATGAGAGATCTCTTCCAAGTCATCTTTCCTGGATGAGTTAGTGACCTCATCTCAAAGAAGGATCTTACCCTGATTTGCCATTGAAGTTGTTTTGCATTATGCATTACAGATTTTTACAACTCATGTACTAAATAACACTGTTCTCATCAGACATGCTATATGTAGAATTTTTAGCTCATGGGGACCGTCTTGTTCTGCTTGGTGGTCTTTCTGACAACTCATCGGGTTTTCACTTTTGAATATCTGTTGTGCACAGTGCCTTCTTTTGACCTCCGGGGTTAAAAAAAAAAAAAAAAAAAGGAGTATATTTTCGATCTTTAATCATTTTAGGTTTGTTTGTTTGTTGGGCACTTGAAATAATGCTGTATCAATAGTTATCCTATCCATTTTGTTCTCACAACTGCAGTAGTACAGAGCATCAGAAACTCAGTTTGTCCTGGAGCTTGAAAAGAAAGTTGCTATGGTAACAGGGCACTATACATCCCATTGGAGACTTGAGTTAGGTGTGCGTGTTTCAAGTCATTTTTTCTAGTCCTGATGAAATGTGTTAAGTCTCTGAACTCCCGTAAAACATCATCTTGGGTGTATTAAGAAAAAGTATCCCCTCACTCTGTCTGCCCTCATTGCTGCATCCTGTTAGCACATACCTTTGTCCTTGTTCCATGTGGAGTGGAGGTACCAGGGATGCTGCCCTGGTTCTCCTCAGGCACATCAGAGAGATTCCAGCTGGTGTCCTGTGCCCAGCCAGGCTCATGCTTCCTCTGCAGCACCTCAGTCTGGGTCAGAACGTGGGCCTTGTGCCAGCAGGTCTTCATCACCCCGGTCCTGTGCTCAGCACAAGTGTCTGAGTGTGAAAAGGAAAGGAGGAACCCTGATCGGGTGGAACAGTTAGGAACCATGGGGTAAATACTTCTGTGGGAGAAAGAGTAGTTCCCACATCTTTCATTTTAACGCTCTTTTGCGAAGCTTTAATCAAAACAAGCTTCATTTTTAAGATGCAGGCAACTCCCACACATGAGAATGTGATGGCTGCCTTCTTTCTTCTTCTGTGTAAGAAGTTCTCTCTTACTTTGGGTGACGTTTTTGCATTCACTCTGTGGTAGGGCTGTGGGCCAGCCATGTCAGTGCCCCAAGCACACAGCGAAGCAGAGCACAGGCCTGATCACAGATGATGGGCTGGGTGCCTCTCTGAGCTTGCAGCTGCATCAAATTACTGTGGTGCTTTTTTTCTTTCTTTCTTTTTCAGACATTCTGGCTGAGGGGTTTAGCACCATATGTGAGCAGTTTGCAGAGGGGCTCTCATGTTTTGAGGGTATGTTTGGGTGAGAGAGAAGAGAGGCAATCTCAGCTGTTGGTTGTAGGTGTACTTTGTGTGCAAATTTGCCAGCCTAACTGGTAATGCTAAAAGTTATTTTTGAGAGGCTTTCTTTATATAGGCAGATCCTAGTAACTTTCGCATGATATATAATATATATATATATATTTTGCAAGATTTGTTGGGACATCTGTAAATATTTACCCAGTAAATGCTCCTGCTGGTAGCTTCCTATTTCCTACTTCTCATCAGTTCATTTGCATCATTGAGTGATGGCTGTGGTGCCTTTGGGGTAAAAAATAAGAAGCAGATTGATCTTTCTTGGGCACAAACTTCCTTTGGGCTCTATCTTCCATGTGCCAGAGTATCTTGAGGCGATTTTTTGTTTTGTTTTGTTGTGGACTTTTGTTTGATGTGGTTTTAATAAACAAGTTCAAGTTGTTGAAGGCTAGAGATGCAAAGAAATTTAGGGTAGTGACCTGAGGCCTTATGGGGAGACATGTTTGTAAACCAATTTGCTACCAAAATCTGCTACCATTTTTTTTTTTTTTTTTCCTTAAAATTGGGAAGTGTCTCAAAATACAATGCTAGTACTCATCTTTCTGCCCTTCCTGGAGGTAAGGGGAGGGGCTTATTGTGGGCATTCACAGTTCTTTCTTCCTTTCTTTTATGATCTTTAATGGTTGGGAGTGAGGTAATATTTTACATGGTTTTAATTAGAAATCCATTGTTGATGCTTTGCATCTCAGTCCTCAGTCCAGAATACAAACAACCATTCAGTAAGGTAGAACAGGTATAGTTTATACCCCCAGGACACTGGTTGAGAATAACTATGTAAAGCTGCATACATTTCCCTTCCTTCATGCAAATTAGCTGGAAGCATTTTTCCAACCCTGTCCTTGTTCTGCATTCTTACTTAACTTGGAGCATCATGGGGTGAAACATGGGTTGTGTAAGAGCTTACAAAGGGGAAAAATAAGAAGTGCAGACTCATTAATTTTTTCTTGCTTTTTCGGGTACAAATTAAGCAGAGAGCTCCAGCACATGCTGCTGTATCTGAGTGCTTGTGCTGGGAAGTGCTCAGCTATGTTTCATGGCATGAGCTCAGGGAAGTTCTGTGCAGGTTGTGGCAGAGGAATGAGGTTTTTGTTTCTTGTTTTGCAAGGAGATTCATAGTGAAAATAATACTGAAAACTATCCTATCACAAAGGATTTGCAGATTTCTGAAAAAGCAATATGCCAAGCTAAAGTTAGATTATAGGAACTGTCTAAGCATCAATACATGCAGAAACAATTATTTTCTTGCCTGGCTAGAGAACTGTCGTCTTTCACACTGTCAAGAAGAATCCACGTGTAACCTGAGTAACACAGAATCATATCTCACTACAACTTTCAAATATGATTTTTAGAGTTGACAGCCTCTTTGTTGTATCAGCATTGTGCAGCTGTAGTGCAAACAAAATGTAAGTGCCTAGAAAAGAATAAGACTGAAAAATATGCCATGTTTTTAGTGCTGGGAACTGTTATGTCTCTGAGTAAGTCCTGTATGCAAAACATTTTTACTTCCCTCAGGAAAACAGGTGATTAAACATAATATTCTAATTTTCTTTTGTTGTGGTATTTTTTTGCAGCTAGGTAAGAAGTTTTTCTTTTTTGAATCCATCTGTGCCAAGTTTGTGTGGTTCTGAAAGCAGCCTTCATTTCTGGCAGTTTCATGTAAACCGGCTGAATTTTGGGAATGAAGCATTGCCATGCTGCGACTACTTGTTATAGAAGCAGGGAGGAGGCATGTATTTAAATTCCCAGCTGCATATGGACAACACCATGGCTCAGCAGACAACACATCATTGCCGGTATCGGTAATGAGTGGTTAAAAAATGAGCCTAGTGACTTAAACTTCCATTTCTGTAAATACAGCATCTTCCTGCCTAGTTTTCCTGAGAGAATTTGTTCTAGTATTGCTTGCTTCACAGCCTGTGGAGTATATTAGACACTGCTTTCACAAGGGTGAATTAGTGAATCTTGTGAAGACATTCACCCAGTATCACAGCTAAGGAAGTATTTGTCTGGCTAATTTATGAATAATTTACGTGATAGAACTTAGAGCTATCACAGGCAAGTACTTATGTGTTTTTAAACTGTAGGTGGAATGTGTCATCCGTCAGTGGAATAGCTGCATTAGTCCCAAATAGAAGAAGGTATGCGTACAGTCTGAGTACTTCATCTTCATTCTGCTGTTGTACTCAAAGTCATCCTGCATCTACATTAATTTCCTATAAAGAACGATATAGAACTTAGAAATACTGGCCTGAGTGTCATTTTTTTTTTTTGAAATAACGTAATGAATTGGCATGTAGCCTTGTCATCTCATGGTTGGTTGAGGTCCTGAGGCAATATTTAGTGTAATAGAATAAGTAGTGCTCCAGTTAACACAATCATCTCTTATGCAGAAAGATGCATTTATGACTTTCAAGACAAAGAATCTTTTCACTGTACCTTTAACTATTATTCTGCAAATTCCTTGCAGGGATTTGGAAACTGCCACATCTTTGTTTTCTTTTGGGTGTGGAAAGAGCTTAGCATGCTCTCACTGAAGAGCCCAGAATTTGAACCCACAATGCTTACATGAGGATTAACTTTTTTAAGGACTTGACGGTCCCCATAGAGTTGCCTGAGTACTGTAATCACAGATTGAAATTTCAGCCTAATATATTAGTTATGTTTGTCCAGTTCCTAGAGGGCCAGTAAATTACATTAATCTTAATTAAATTTAAGGAGGAAGGAACAAAAAAAAAAAAAAAGAAAAGGAAAATACTATAGAGTGTAAAGTGAACCATTACTTTTTCCGGTTAAAATGTGGATAAATTTTAAATTCATACTTTTGAAAATACATTTTAATCATTTTCAGATCAGCACTAGACTTTCAGTAATAGACTGACTACTGTGCTTTTGTCTTCATGGTAAGAGTGCTTTTCAGATCAATAGGCTGAAAGCTCATTTGATAAGCCTGTTTTGTCATACTCATGTAAGTTGTTTTGATCAAATTAGCAACCTTAATAGTAATGTTGTATTATCTAACGTAATATTAGAGACAAAATTAATATAGTGGATGTTTCCATATGCTAGAAATGGTCGAGGCTAAAAATGATAAAGATGGTGGCCACTTATATAGCAGTGTTTTTCATATATATTCTTAAGTTGACCTAAATCTTCAGTTAAATTCCTGCACTGAGAATCCTCGTATGTGGAACCATGCAGAAGTATTTGATTTCCAGAGGGTGTCTGCATTTTAGTAAAACAGGCGTCAGTTTAGCATCTTTAAATCTATTGATTGGTTCTGAGGAAAATTGGTCTTTTGATTCCAGTCCAATGGAAACTTTTTCTAAATGTTTGTCTTCAGCAGGCCAATATTGCCCTCCTTCACACCAACAAGGCGTCTTCCTACTTTGGTTCTGAAGGTCATATTTGGTGTTCTTTCATATCTCTTTTTATGTCTCATAACAAAATTTATGCACAAATATGCAAACAAATAGAATTGGCAATGCCTTAAATTAGATTTCAGTTCTTCAAAGCTGTGAAAGACAGTATTCACTTCAGTATTTCTTCTAAACACCCAAGTTACAGGCCATCATTTCTTCTTTCCTTTAGTCCATTCCTTCATTCATCTATTTGTAAAACAATTTACAGAAGCTTACAGGAAGCTTTTGCACAGCTTATGCTTGGTGTATTCCACTGACATATCATGTATTTCATAGATCCATGTCCCTGGTGGGTGACCTGAGTAAGCTGGTTCGTGTTTGGCTTTGGTGTGGTAGGGCACTGACAACAGTGTTTTCAGCCTCATGTGAAATGCTATGGAGGAGAATCGTGAGACTTCCCTTTCTTCTTTTCCCTCTGTGTCTCCCCTGAGCATCCCTCCTTTATGTTAGCAGTCTATTCCTTTCTGCCAAACAGACGGAGTCTGTGGTCACAGCCAGGATCTATTCTTAAGCATTAACAGCGGTGCACAGATAGTTTTGGAGGTACAGACAAACAAGGCTGCTTTGGCTACGTAAATAATGCAGGCGTACTGCGGAGGATCTCGTCACATCTCATGCAAAGAGCTGGCAAATGTTAGCTTCCAGTTAGGCTGGTCAATGTTGCTTTGCTCATTAGGGCTATCTTTGATTTTGATGATTTTCCAAAGAAGTGAGATTTCCAGAGAGAAATGGTAACATCTTCCTCTTTCTTTGCTTAAATGTGCTTTGCCATAACAGAAGTTCAGAAGTTTGCTGAGTACCATCACTCTCTTTACTTTTGTTGAGTTCTAAACCAGTTCCTAAGCCTGATTCTATGAATAAATTGCACTATGGTTTATTAGGCTATTTAAGAAATTACAATGATGTTGTAAACATCTAATTAACATTCCAGCATGTACAGGCATTCTGTATTGACAGGCTAACCTGTGTATTTAGTAAGAATTTAAAACTGGGCCCAATCAATTTTAAATAAAATTGGGCTCTTTAGCTCAGCTGCATTCCTGCTTCTGCTAGTAGAAATATTGGTTTCCTCACAGCCAAACAGGCAGCAGCAGCGTGGGACACATTTGATGTCCTCTGCATTTCTTGAGGCTGCAAAGTTCCTTCCTAGCTCAGGCTTGGGAGGAGTTGGGTGCAAATGGATTAAAGGAATGTTAGTTTACTCTAGTCTGTTACAGGGTTCCTTCTGAGTACTCGGCTGCTGGTAGTACCAGTCATCACCTGCATGAAACGGACCTAGGGGACCTTGTCTTACAACAAAGGAACCATCACAGTTATTAGCATTTTGCAGGATCTGAGAAGTCTGTTTACCTCAAGGTTTCCAGAAATCCCTGTCTCCTAGATTAGTAAAAATCTCAGGCATGGGCAGTGTCCTGCTCAGGACTGGGTTGCCCCTGGTGATGCATACTAGTGCAGTGAGAACTAACAGCAATAGTAATAAAGTGGTAGCAAGTACTATAAACTTGACAGTGCGCCTCTGTGTGATTCCTAAAGAAAGGATAACATGTACTGATTAAAATGTATCTATTTTTTGGAATAGAAGCAATATCAACTGATGTGCTTGAGTATGAAAAGAAGTTATAGATGATTCAGAGGTCATGTGTGGTGTGCTCTGTCACCTCTTGGGATAAAAATTTCATGAATCCAAGTTTTGATATGTATTGGAACCAGCTTCAGGTTACATTATGAAAGAGAAACCTCACCCTGCTTCTCAGCTACAAATATAAAATTATTGACACTGAAGCTGATTTATTATAACAGTCTGTACTTAAAATAACTTTTATTCCACTAGTGGCCAAAGTGTGGTAAAACTCTATGGGTGTACTGATTTGAAAATCAGTGCTGTCACTTGTAGAATTGATTTCAGAAGGCTTTTGTGCTTTCCTTGATATACAGAAAGAAAAGATCTTCCTAATGATGGGATTCCACAATGCGGTAAGCTCAGGAAGGACTAAGAAGTGCCTAGTTTTAATTTATACAGTTTAAAACAAATCTTCAGAAANTAATACTCTTTAGCACCTGTGAGGCAGAAGACTTTTTTTTTTTTTTTTTTTCCCCTCTATAGGCTTTCTTATTAACTGTTTTGTTACCATCTGCTCCTTCATGCAGTTTCTCCACCCATCTCCTGAGAAGGGACTCCCCTTTTAGTTTTTCAGGCTTGCTTCCTTTGTATCTGTAGAGGTCTCAAAAGACAAGGAAGATACAATAAATTTACGCTAGAAAAGATTAGCAACTTTTCTAAATAAGTTTATTTGTTAATTTAAGTACGAATGCTGGGCAGTTTGCATAGCACTCTTTGCCTTTCTCAAAAAAGCCTTGAAGGAGCCTGACTTTTCAGGGTGCAGTGGGACAGTTGCCCAGATTGTTTCAGCTATCATTGTAAAAGAGGGCTACTAAAGGGAGGATGTGACAGCAAGCAGCTGGGGAAGTTCACCTTGTTTGCATTAGAGGACATCAGGTATTCTGACAGCTCTAGTGCTGAGGTACGCAAAGGATGTTCTGTTTTGTTGCAGTCCATGTATATCCTCCTTGTTTCCCCTTTTCTGTGAAATGTCATCAAAGTGAACAAAAAAGGCCAGCTAGAAGGATGAGCAGAGTTGCTTCTTCTGCTCCAGTTTCTGCTGCTCTAAGCACCTGTGGCAGACGGTATCCCCTTAAAAGCCAGTGATAGGATGGAAGGAGAAAAGGTTTTTTGGGTGGTGCAGGAAAATGCAAACTTTCTGCATGATGAATGAAGATGAGTGTTTTTGCCACAAGGCAATGTCTAGGAATCTCTAGCTGAAATGCTTTCCAGCTCACATCAACCATGGGTAAGTCAGGGAATGGAGGGCTGAGCACTGTGCTCTGAGCATCCTTCAAAGCAACCAGGACACCTCCCCCTTCTCATTCCCCTTGCTTCTTTCCAAAAACCCGCCCACAAATTCAATTTCTTACTACTTCTTCCAATACCACACGTAATGCCTCCCACACATCTTTTAAGCTGCATCGGTTCTTGCCAAAGATTTGAGAGCTGATGCAGTTTTTAAGAGCGTTCACAACCTTATGGTCTCCCTTTGCAGGAGCAGGCAGAGAACTTGTGCTCAGGCTGCTGTCATCTGTGTGTAAGCACATCCTTTTCAAAGTCTGTACATTATTTTCTTCAAATACCATTAATCTTCATGAAAAATATACTTCTCTGTTTTTGTTTAGTGCATGCATGTATATAAAGACATCTATTTCTATTATAGTGTTACAATAAAAAGGATAATTTTAATAGAATAATTTTCGGAATGCTGCTAATGTATGTTTGTGTGGCAAATATGGCTATGATACACTGGTGGGTAAAACTGTACTTACAATGGTTCTAGAAGTAGTTCTTTTTGTAGATTTTGTGAAATGAGGGTTTCTGTTAGTCAAGAAACTTTCACAAATGCCATATGTAAACAGAACCGCCGTAAAGTTAGGCATCAAGTGATATATTTTTTTTTGTCTTTGGGGGCTCAATGCCATCGTCTAGGGGAGAAAGTGTATATCACTGTTTTATTTTTAATCCATTACTATCGCTAAACAGACTTTACCAAATATCAGACTAAACAAGGTGTTATCTCTTTTGACATTACCAGTAACACTTTTCTCTGTCTTGCAAAGAAGCTTTTTCCTGCGGACTTACCCATCAGCTTGTGAAAGGTAAAAGGAGGTAAAAGCTGAACTGAAGTTAATTTTTTTAAGAATGTATTTATTTATTGCTAGAGAAAAATGTTAGAGGACTGACTTAGGAACAAGTTCCTATAACGATCAACAGGTATTTAATGACTTCAAGTTCTTTTTTCCTAAGCAATCTCAGCATGCTGCATCTCTCATCTCCACTTTCTCAAACTGTTCTATGGTGCATCGAGAGAATGACATTAAAGTGGAAATTAGTTGACTACAACTGCTGACAATGCTATGGAGAAGTGGTTAAAAAGAATAAAAAGTAATGTATCAAAGTCTGTCCTTCCAGGCTATTTCTAATTTCACAAAGCAGCTGTGGTTCCAGATCTGTTCAGGTAGCCAGTTCTACTCACTTTCAGGAGTGTGTCTGTGCTTTTTCAGGACAAGTCTATACCAAATTAATTGAACTGTTTTCTTGTGTGAAGCAAGTCTGGCTAGGCCATGCTTACTTGGATTAAATACAAGCAGAAATAAAGCTCACATTGGTTCAGGAAGTTTATTTTGTGGTTCTTTGGAAGAGAACATTCTGTCCCCTCTTTGCAAAACCAATACAAACAGTATCTTGGCACAGAGACTATTCTTTGTAGATACCTTATTTTAAATTATCTTTTGGTTATTTTGCAAGATTAAGTATCACAGTTCCTGTTTCCTGGATGAATTGTGCCTTATATAATTATACTTTCACTTTGTAAGTCACACCTGCAGGGTCAGATGAACAATACAATTAAATCTTCTAAACGCTGATGAAAAACACTGAACAATAAAAATGGTGACTACAAACTGTAGGACAGTAAACACTGTTTATAAAATAGCACTTATTCAGAAGTGCTTATATCTCATTGTAGAAATGATCATGTAAACAGAGCTTGTGACTGTTGGTCAGAAAAAAGCTGTAAAGTAAGGAATAGCAGTAAAATGTCCATCATTTTGAAGGAATTTTCAACAGGTATTTAACAGGTAGTTAAGAAATTGCATGCAACTTTCACTTTAGTTTAATATTTATTTTTTTAAAGGGTATAATTAAGCTACTTTGGCTTACTGTCTAGTGGAGAATGGAGGACAATGCATTTCATGGGCTTACATTAGCTGTTTCTCACATGTGAGGATTTGGCCTGTTCTACTGGAATTGAGCGAGATCGGGGAAAGGAAAAGGTGTAGTGTAGCCTTAATCAAACCGCTAGAAATCTCTAGTGCCCTCTTTTGATAATATATTCAGTGGAGCCAATTAGTGGAGATCTTGAGTGATGCTGGTAGCGTATCGGACCAGTGCCCAATACTCCTACTGATGTGAGTCCCTGCTGGAAGGGAAATGAAAGATGTCATGTACCTTGTCGGGGGCAGTCCTACCTGTAGTAAGCAGTATTCCCAGAAAGTGATAAAAACAAACATATATGCGATCTAAACAAAAGTCTGCTGTAACAGCTGTGAAGTGAGGTCAAGTTTTACACACACATGTGGATGTAATTTTTGAGA